>JAHUXG010005210.1:0-98123 GCA_020740815.1 Sciurus niger | reverse complement strand
TGGGCTATGATGCCACTAATAAAGTGTTGCTTCCAGATCTGGGTGTCCTAACTCTCATTTCCCCGCTATAGAGGGTCTCATTGAGTTGCCCAGGCTGACCCATAACTTGAGATAATCCTGCCTCAGCTTCTGTCTCAGCCTCTGGAGTTGATGGAATTACAAATATGTGCCACTGCTCCTGGCTCTGTTTTGTGTTCTGGTAATTCACCAGTGAGCATGTGGTTTGACTTTCAGTAAGACAGCGTGTTTCCAGGTTGCTGCTGATACACTCTCCTGGTTTTCCCACCCCTTAATGTAATGTTGTTATACTTCTGCTTTTTTAAATTCTTAAATTTTCTTAATTTCTGTTGACCTTTTTTTGTCTCTGTATCTAGTCACTAGTTTTCTAGGTTAAACTCAGGGGCACTCGACCCCTGAGCCCCATCCCCAGCCCTATTTTGTATTTTATTTAGAGACAGGATCTCACTGAGTTGCTTAGCACCTTGCCTGTTGCTGAGGCTGGATTTGAACTCTCGATCCTCCTGCCTGAGCCTCCTGAGCCGCTAGGATTATAGGCATGCTCCACCATGCCCGTGTAGTTTTCTAGGTTTTATACTAGTCATCCTTCTTTTCTGTGTCTCATCTTCTGCTCATCCACGGAATGACAGTCTGTTAAATCATCCCCTCGGCTAATCTGGAGGAAACCAGAATCCTGTTGGTACCTACAGGTGGCATGTACAGACTGCTATCTAAGGAGGGTCTGGGAGGTAGAACTTTATTCTTAGAACTCTCAGTAGATTATAAGGGACAACTCTTGATATAATGAAGAGCCAAGGTCTAAAAAAG
The DNA here is from genome assembly GCA_020740815.1 of Sciurus niger. Classification (NCBI taxonomy): domain Eukaryota; kingdom Metazoa; phylum Chordata; class Mammalia; order Rodentia; family Sciuridae; genus Sciurus; species Sciurus niger. The sequence goes on along the minus strand of JAHUXG010005210.1, from coordinate 97,298 downwards.
AATTATCAGAATTTGAGGAGGATTAAAATAAAGATATATTATCCAAGTATCTGTTTATCTATCAATTTATCTATCTATCTATACACACACACACACACATATATATGTATTGACACTGCCAGTTTTATACTATATTAGTAAGTGAAAATCATAATTTAAAAATATATTTTCATATTTAGTTTTAGATATTTTCTTTTCAAAGAGTAGATCAGTTTTTTACATTTAAATTGATGGCCTGGGATCTAAAAACACAAAATGAACTATGCATTGGTTGTGGTCAATGTAAAACCAATTAAATAATTAAAATTGAGAGGCAGTATATCTAGAGAGTTAAGAGTAAAACCTCTGGAACCAGTTGTCTCAGGCCAGCATTCTGGCTTTACCAGCTCTGAGCTGTGTGACCTAGTTACTTATCCTAGCTGTACCTCTGTTTTCAAAGCATTAAGTTCTGTGTGTTAGCTGTTGTTGTTTGTTAGCACAAAAAGACCAGGACAGACGCAAACTTCACAAATTAGCTCAGCTCTTTTATTCAAGATTGAAGGAAGTTTCACCCAGGAACTTAGGCCAGGGATGCAAGAATGAAACGGCTTCAGTGGACCACTTTCCTGGTGGAAAATGAGCCACTGAGCAAAGAAGGGGACTGGGTTCATATAAGTTATTTTGAGGGGTGGTCTAGTGAGTACATCAGTTTTCTTGGGCACTCAGGAATTTGAGGTCTGTTCTATGGATCAGTGAATGTGTCAGTTTGAGTGCTAGGAATTTGAACTTCTGGATCAAGGGTCTGTGTGCATTGAATGCCGCCTCGAGACTGTCACTTTAGGTATAATGAAGCACCTCCTCCCTGCTTGCAGCCAGCATCTGGAAAATATTTGTCTAGGGAGATGAAGTCTGTGTGCATGGCCTTCTTTTTCACTCCCTTTTCCAGGTCATATTATCTTAGGAGTTTTTCATTTTCCATATCTACTATTATTATTGTGATTATTGTTGTTATTTGTGTCACACATTTTCCATAGATCCTACTGGATCATAATTTTGTGTTATATGTAAACTCTGAGCTTTTATCTTTTTTCCATTTAAGTTACTAGTTTCTGGATTTGTGAGGTCCTCCATATGCAATTTTCTGACAATGGGTCAGAAATGCAGTCAGAAAGTTGCAGAAAGAGCCCCGGCCTTCCAAAAGTGGTGGATTCCCTCATAAATGGCCACCTACTATCTGTGGTTATTGCTGTGGCCCTAAACTCCCTACATCTGAGTGTCCATCTCTAACAAGTGACAGGCACAGTTGGCCAAGAAAAAAACCAAGTTATCTTTATATCCACCTGTGGCCCTAATAACATGACCTGAGCAAAATGAGTTCAACCAGGGCAATGAGCCCTGGAATGAGAAGTGGGTAAAGCACTAAGCCCATACATGCCCTTCAGACTCATTTCCAGTGTCTCAGAGTTTCACTGCTTAGTGACTTAGGCCAGGGTGCTGAGATTTGGGGGCCATCTACATGAAAGGCTGTTGGCTTCAGAACAGAACACAAAAGTCGAAAAGCAAGGGAGAGAACCTTCCCAGGCTTCAGCTTTTCTAGAGTGTGAAAAACAGGCTGTCTCACAATTCTTTGTGGTTCAATATCCTAGTTGAATCATGGCTATCTTTATCTGGTAGTATCTTCATGTTGATTGATCAGTTATTTATGTAGTGCCTTCTTTGCAAATAAACATATGATTGATGTTCTAGAGGTATTAAAAAAACCCACACAAAACCAAAACAGAAACAAATAAACATCAACAAAACACATATAAGCATGCTATATGTGTCCTGAAGAAATTTGGATCCTTATGAGAGACAGCAGATATGGCTGCCTCAAGAGTTAGATAAACTGGAAGTCCATATGTAGCAAAATGAAATTAAACCTCTATCTCTCACCCTGCACAAAACTCTACTCAAAGTGGATCAAAGACTTAGGCACTAGAACACAGATCCTGTGCCTAAGAGAAGTAGAAGGTAGGCTCAGATCTTCTTCATGTTGGCTTAGCATCTGACTCCCTTAACAAGACTCCTAAAGCACAACAAGTAAAATCAAGAGTCAATAAATGGAATGGATTCAGACTAAAAAGCTGATTCTCAGCAAAGGAAACAATCAGTAAAGTGAAGAGAGCCTACAGAATCGGAGAAAATTTTTACCACACACATCTCAGACAGAGCACTAATCTCCAGGATATATAAAGAACTCAAAAAACTTAACTAAAAAAACCAAATAACCCAATCAGTAAATGGGCTAAGGAACTGAACATATACTTCACAGAAGATATTCAATCAATCAACAAATATATGAAAAAATGTTCAATATCTCTAACAATTAGAGAAATGCAAATCAAAACTACTCTAAGATCTCATCTCATTCCAGTTAGAATGGCAATTATCAAGAATGCAAACAATAATAAGTGTTGGTGAGGATATGGGTTAAAAGGTACTCTTAAACATTGCTGGTGGGACTGCAAATTGGTACAACCACTTTAGAAAGCAGTATGGAGACTTCTCAGAAAACTTGGAATGGACCCACCATTTGACCCAGTTATCCCACTCCTCAGTTTATACCCAAAGGACTTAAAATCAGCATACTACAGTGAGGCAGCCACATCAATGTTTATAGCAGCTCAATTCACAATAACTAAACTATGGAACCAACCTAGGTGTCCTTCAACAGATGAATGGATAAAGAAAATGTGCCATATATACACAATGAAATGTTACTCAACCTTAAAGAAGAATGAAATTTTGACATTTGCAGGTAAATGGTTGGAGCTGGGGAATGGCATGCTAAGTGAAATAAGTCAAACCCAACAAACCAAAGACGGAATGTTTTCTCTGATAAATGGATGCTGATCTCATAATGGGAGGGCAGTAGGGAAGAATGAAGGAACTTTGGATTGGGCAGAGGAGAGTGAGGGGAGGGGAAGGGTTGTGAGGGTAGGAAGGATGGTGGAATGATACATAATTACCCTATATGTGATTATGATTACATAGCAGTATGACTGTGCTATGTACAGTCAGAGGAATGAGAAGTTATACTCCATTTGTGTATCGTGTGTCAAAATGCATTTTACTGTTATGTATAACTAGAACAAATTAAAATAAAATTTAAAAAGGGGAGAACTGGTCTGTGGCTCAGTGTTATAGCATACCTAGCATGGACAAGGCAAGGCCCTGGGTTCAATCTCCTGCACTGCAAAAATATCAAAACAAACCAAAATAAAAAATAAACAATACCAGCTGCAGCAGCAGCAACAACAACCAATAAAAGGGGTGGTGGAAAGGGGAAAAGGAAAGGGTGAGTTTGTGCTGGCTCTTATTTCTTTTCTGTAACTGCTTTCATCCTTTGTTGGATATGGCATACACACTCTGCATCTTAAAAAAAAAAAAAGAGATAACATTCCTGAAGTCAAGGAAAGACCACGAAACTGTCTCAGAATAAAGGAAACTAAAGAGACAACTAAATGCAAAAGGTAAATGGGAACTGAATCCTTTTGCTAGAAAGGACATTATTGGGACAACTGGTGAACCTTGAATGGGGTCTGAGGATAAGGTGGTAGTGATGCATTAATGTTATTTTTCTGGTTCTGCTGATTGTATGCAAGTTATGAAGGAGAATGCCCTTGTTTATACACCAGAGATATATATGATGATGATATATAGATGATGATACATCATCAGGGATGATGGAGTAAGATTGTTAACTTACTCTCAGAAGGGGAGAAAGGACTTTGTACTTAGGATGACTCACTGGCTTGGTTTGCCTGGGACAGTCCCAGTGTTAATACTGAGAGCCATGTCTTGGGGAAACATGATGGTTGGTCACCCTGTTTGTACTTTGCCTGAGACTTTTCTGAAAGTTGGAGTACTTTCATAATAAATATGTTTAAAATAAATAAAGTGAAAATTTAAGCACTAATAATTCATCAGACCAATATAAGCATCAACAAACAAACAATGCAAATTAATTTCCAAGCACTAGTGTGGACACTGGGTAGGGAAGTTGGGGAAGTGCCCATGGTGAGCTGGAGTGTTCAGAGATGGATTGAGATGCTGAAGTGGGAGTTGCCTGGCTGCTGCTGGCCTGAGAAGTCACAGTGCTAAACATCCTCAACCAGACTGACCTTGAACAAGTTGCTCAGTTATTGCAAGTCAGTGTCCTCATCTGCACCATAGGAAGGTCTTTTGGTTGATTTCAAATGTTTTCTATTGGTGGTAGAATTTCCAGGAAATTTCACCACTTAAATTTGATGGAGCTGCTTGCAGTAAGTGCATGAAGGGTTGCAGGTTCTGCAGTCCCTCAGTCTCTCCAGGCCCCTTCTGTCTATGTCTCTGATCTTCCTTGCAACCCTGGAGCACAATATGAAAACCACTGGGCTAAAGAGTATTTATTTGCCATTTATAATCTCTGTCTTGCATTTCAAAACAAGGATGGGTCTCTTTCCCCTAGAAAATTTTCATTGTGCAAATATCTATTACTGCAAGAGCATACATGTTGCCTTCAGAAATTATTTGTCAAATGTATAAGTACTCATTTAAGAGAAAAGTATCCATTTATTATGATTTATTATCAGTATTATGTGTATAGAGTTATAATTCATTGTCACTTATCAACACTTAGGAATGAATTTATTTATGGAGTTGATTTCTTTTTAAAATTTTAATTGATAATTATTACATGTTGGGTACAAAGTGATATTTTGATTCATGTGTACATTGTAGAATGCTCAAATAAGTGAAAAACATGTTCATCACTTCAAATATTTATCATTTCATTGTGGTGAGAACATTTTAAATCCCCTCTTTTAGCTGTTTTGAAATTCTTATTACATTATTATTAACTACAGTCACTTTGAAATAGAACACCAGAAGTTATTTTCATTATGTAACTGTGACTTTGTACCCTTGACCAACATCCCTCCTTTCCCTGTCCATGCCCTTCTCCCAGCTTCTTGTAACCACCATTCTACTTTCTGTGCTGTACCCTGAGTTACATCCCGTCCCCTACTCCCTACTGCTTTGAGTTTGACTTTTAAGATTCCACATTATAAGTGAGATCATGTGATATTTATCTATATGCCTTGCTTATTTTGCTTAACATAGTGTCCTCTAGATTCACCCATGTTGTCACAAACCTTTTTTCTAGGTTGTCCAATTCATTTGTATATAATTATTTATGGTAGTTTCTTATGATTCTTTGTATTGTGGTGATATCAGTTCTAATTTTCCTGTTTTATTTCTGATGTTGACTCCTCTTTGTCTCTCTTTTGTAGTCTAGGTTAGGGTTTGTCAATTTTAAGTTAGAGTTACTGTTTTTTCCTATTCTCTATTTCACTTATTTCTTCTTCTGTCTGTGTTATTTTCTTTCTTCTGCTAACTTTGGGCTTAAATTATTTTTCTCTTTCTAGATCTTTGAGGTATAGCATTAGGTACGAGATCTCTTAATAATGAGATCTCTTTTTTGATTTGGGCCTTATTTCTATAAAATTCCCTTCTAGAAATGTTTTTGTTGAATCCTGTAATTTTAATATGTTGTATTTTCATTTTTGTTGGTTTCAAGATACTTTTATATTTCCTGTTTAATTTCTTCCTTGATCTAATAGTTGTTCAAGAATATACTGTTTAATTTCCACATTTGTTAATTTTACATGACTCCTCCTTGTGTTGATTTCTAGTTTCATGTCATCATTGTGATTAAAAAAAGATAGTTGGTATGATTTTTGTTTTCTTAAATTTACTAAGATTTGTTTTGTGAACTAACATATGATCTGCAGTGACTGATGTTCCATGGATCCTTGAAAAGAATGTATATTCTGTTGCTGTTGAGTAGAACTTGGCTCAAATCCAATGTTTCCTTGTTGCTTTTCTGCCTGAATTGTCTGTTCAATGTTGAAAGGCGGGTATTAAAATTTCCTAATATGATTGTGTTAAAGTCTATGTCTCCCTTCAAATATTTAAATTTTTACTATATTTAGGTATTCTGATGTTGGATGCATATGCATTTATGATTGTTGCATCTTCTTGATGATTTGACTCCTTTATCACTGTACAATGACCTTCATGTCTTTATATAGATTTTGACTAGAAGTCCATTTTGTCTGAAATAAATTTAACTACTCCTTCCCTCTTTTGGTCTCGGTTTGCTTGGAATATCTTTTTCTGTCCTTTCACTTTTAGTCTATGAGTGTCCTAAAGTGGGTCTGTTTTAGGAAGCATGTAGCTGGGTCTTTTTTTTTTCCTTATCCATTTAGCTACTCTGCCTTTAGATTGAATAATTTAATCCACTTACATCTAATGTAAGCATTCATAGGTGAGGACTTACTAGTGACTTTTGTTAATTATTTTCTGGTTGTTGTGTAGATGTCCCATCCCTTTTTTCCTCTCTTGCTTTCTTCTTTTGTGATTTTATGGCTTCTTACTTCTTTCTGTAGCAGTATGCTTTGGATATTTTCATCTTTTGTGTATATATTATAGATTTTTGCTTGATGGTTATACTGGGGTTACAAAAAAACATTTTATGAGAAGCTATTTTAAGTTGATAACAGCCTAATTTTGATCACATACACAAATTCTACACTTTTATTCCTTGTCTGCCCATGTTTTAATGTTTTTGATATCACATTTTATCTTTTTATGAAATGTATCCATTAATGAATTATTTTAGCTTTCACTGGTTTAATAGTTTTGCCTTTTAAAATTTTTATTTGAAATAAAATTGATTTTCCCACTGCTATACAGAATTAGTGTTTTTGATTTGACAAGAAACTTTTACTTGTGAGCTTTATACTTTCATATGTTTTCATGTTTCTTTTTAGCGTCCTTTTCCTTCAGGATAAAGAATTCCCTTTAGCAGTTCTTGTACAGCATGTCTGGTGTTGAAGCTTTCTCAGGTTTGTTTATTTGAGAAAATCTTTATTATCCCTTCATTTTTGAAAGACATGATTTCTGGGCATAGTATTCTTGGTTGGTAGGTTTTTTTTTTTTTTTTTTCACGGTGTTGGGAATGTATAATCCTACTCCCTTCAGGCTTGTAACATTCTACTGCGAAATTCACTTAGTTGTATTATATGTGATGGATGACTTTATTTTCTCTTGCTTCTTTCAAAACTCTTTGTCTTTATCTTTAGATAACTTGATTATGATGTACTTTGGTATGGGTCTCTTTCAATTCATCTCATTTGGTGTTCTATGAGATAACTAGACCTAACTTTCTATTTCTTTCCCTAGACTTGAAACTTGTCTGTTATAATTCCTTTGACTATGTTTCCTGTCCCTTTCTCTCTTTCTTATTGTAGAACACCAGTAATGCATATATTGTTCCACTTGATGGTATCCCACAGATCTCTTAAGCTACCTTCATTCAGTTTCTTTCTCTTTTCTTCTCAGGTTGGATTATTTCCAGTGACATCTCTTGAAGTTTAATCATATTATCTTCTTCTTGATCTAATCAGCTTTGAATACCTCTTAAATCTTTTTAATTCAGTTACAGTGTTGCTTTGATCTGTGATTTCAGTTTTGTATTGACACATATCAGTTTCTGGAAATTCGTTCTTTTTTTTGGAATAATTTCTTGTTTCTTCATTTTCATTGATTTTCTGTGTTGGTTTTGAACATTGGATAAGACCACTACCTTTACTAATGTTGTCAGAAAACATCTCATTAGTCCTCTTGACCAGAAGTATTAAGGTGCCTCTCAAATATTTATGTTTGTCCAGACCAATGTCTCTGGTTTTGGTGGCCCCTCTGGAGCTTAAGATGTGCCATGTCCTATCAATCCCAAGACTAGAATAGATAGGAACTGGACTTGCTAAAGGTGCCTGGAAAGGTTGGGATATTGAATATCTTTTAGTTCCTCCTGTCTTCACCACCAAGCTGACATGGCTTTTATCTCACACTTCTCTGCACTAAGCTGGGTGTAAGAACTGTGACAAATGCTCTTATTCATGTTCACACAGCCCCTTCTGATCTTGGGAAGACAGCAGCTGGAAGTGCCATATTATGCATCCACCTGTTTGTTTTCTGATGTGTAGGACCACTCAGGATTCTGATGTATAGGACCACTCAGGAACATAAAGCCAATTCAACTCAGAGTTGGGTCATTATGGAGACAGTGTGGAAGTTGTGGCACTTAGATATCCTGTAGGAATGGGTAGACCTGGATTTCTGTTGGGGTGAACTGGAGGGAAGGCTCATGAAATGTTCAGTTCTGACTCCATCAGGGAGACCTTGTTTATTTACCATGTTGGCTGCCTTGCAAGTTTCCAGTGCAACTCCCTTGCAGTTAATCAATGGAAGGGTGTACCATACGTCTCTTGGAGATAGAATGCTGAAGCCAGATGTTTCTACTCCTTTCCTGCACTGCTCTGAGGTGATTCTGCTCCTGGAAGTGTTTGCACTCCTGTTTAAAATCTCCTTTTTTGTTCTTTGTTTTAGGGAGACTCACATAAATGTATTTCCCTCTGCTTCCAGAAAAAAGTTTTGAATTTAGGACCTCAGTGGAAGCTGTAAAAGATAAGTGTCCAGTGTCTGGGCAAGCACCTCCAAGTTGACTGTGGGTTAATATTTAACTGCCCCTTTAACACCCTGAGGCAACTTAGTTGGAAACCATATTGCCGAATAGCACTAGAGGATTATGTCATAAATCCCTTTGGGGGAAAAGCAGGGAACTGCACTTTTTAAGCCCTTTCTCTTCACTATTTGCAGGAAATGAAGCCACTGGAAATGTTTGAATATCCATTTAAAACTACTGTTCTTTTCCTGTGGTCAGGTGAAATTTACATGCATCCAACCTTCTTTGCTCCCAGTTTTTGGTAAATTGAGAGCCAAACCCTGGGGAATACTAGCGTCAGGGAAGTATGCATGAGGTTCAAACCCTCTCTCTACAGGGAAAAACTGGGAGTTGGGAATTCCTTTCCTAATTCTTATGATCTAGTGCCTGGGGCCTTAGCTTTTCCTACCCATTAGATGTGAATTTTTTTCTCAGAATCCCAGTGAACAGAATTCTCTCAGCTGTTCTCCAATCTCCCTTCAAAGGAAATTGATCATGAGCAGATGTTCATCTGATGTGTCTGTGGGTGGATGGAGAGTTGGAGGCTTCCTATTCTTCCATGTTGCTGCCATTTCCTTCAAGACCAGTTATTTGTTGGACAGAGCTAAATGCAGTCTGAGAGCATTAGACAGCTGTCAGGGAAGGAGGGGAGTAGAGGGAAACACTAGTTCAACATGGGACATGAGTTTTTGAATATGAAACCCTGGTTTCAACCTGAAATTTTTTTCTCCAAAAATAGCATTAGTCATTGTGATATTTTTAATAAAATAATTAAGAAAATACAGAGAATGTTGCTTTTCACATTTTCTCAGACTCTTGGATCTTCTGTAAACCCACCGTAGATGCACATAGTATGGACATTAGTACTTGGTTTGACCTGTTGCCACCATGTGGGATGGGCAGATTTGTGCAGATGCCCCATGTTGTCACCAGGGAAACAACTCCAGAACAAAAGGAAAAGACTCCATCTTCAAGTCACCTGTTACACAAGTGGGTTGAAAGTGTCTCTCCCACTCCAGGAAGTTGCTGATAGTCTCTCCTGGAGCAATGACCCTCCCCACAACCCTACAGCCAGGTAAACCAGAGCTTGGGACTAGAGTACTAGGGACATATTTCTATTGTTTGCACATGTTGAGAAGATCAGAGGTCTCTCTTTAGGAGAAGGAAATGCCTCTTTTCCCATCTAGGGGCTTGGACTGTATGAATCAAATTCCATTATCACACTTCTCAAAGAAAAAAGCCAGTCCAGTGGGAACAGCCTGGACGGAAAGATGAAAGACTGGAAAGAGGTCAGCAAGGGAGGTGGAGCCGTGGAAGGTGAGGGGTACTCCCATCTCCAAGGACACATCTTTGAAACCTCTCGGTAACCATAGAATGAAGCTCAATCTGGGCAAAAGTCTCTTGAGTAGCAAATATATTGCCACTTAGATATGTGTCATGTAGTTACTGGGGATGATAAACAAGCTTCTGGCTTCATCATGAACTCACTGTATAAATATAAAATGGGAATAATTCATAGTAAAGTATAAATTATAAGGTTTTATGCAAATATTACTTTTATTTTGGCAGGCCAAAATAATTAGCTAATTAAAAGTTATTTTAGAAAAAAGTTACTGTGAAAGTCAAAAGCTTTGACATTTTTATGGTTGAGTATATCTTTTTCTCAGGTGCTGGCAATATTCATGAGCATGATGCTTCTATTTATTTTGCTGTCTAGTAGTTCATATGGAAATAAGTAGTTTATGCCTTTCATCAAAAATCCATCTTCATAACTAAGGTGAAAATAGAATGTGCCTCTCCACTTTGAGTGCTATGTAGATAGAAAATGATTAATTCATTTTCATTTTATAGGATAAACCCAGATAAGATATGTAAAATACCTTGCTGGATCTTTATGCCAAATAAATTTTTATTTGAATTCATTATCCTTCTTTGGGTTTTGGAACAAGTTACATGATTTGTTATAAACAATCATAAAATACTTTACTCCCAAGCTACTTTGAGAAGCAGCTGAAACAGAAGACACAGATTATGAAAATATATGCTTATTTTATTTTTATGAGTTTTGGGAAGCTGAGGGACATGGCTTCCATCAGTGCAGGTAAGAGAGAACACCTTCAAAGTAAAATCTTCATGCTTAATATGAATCGTGAAGGATTTATAATTTTTTATTCTGTACTTTTAGGATGATTATGTTCTGTTCCTTTCCAGATAACATCTAGAATGACCAGCTGTACTGGGAAAAATCTAATACTGTGTGTTCTTGTACATGTGAAGATGTGGAGTCAAGGTTTGACTATTCTTTTCTTTCATTACACGTATTAACATTTTAAGTAGCTAAGTGTCAACATTAGCAATATTGAGTAATTACTCTTATTGAGTAATTAGCTAATATCCTTGTTTATACAATGTAGTAAAATTAACTCTGTCTGGAAGGTCCACTGTGTGTGAGCTGAGATGACACAAGAAAGAAAGAACAGTTACTCTGAAGTATTGAGTGCAAAGTGATTGAACAGGCGGAATCAGGAAAGTCCTTTCTCAACAGATTGGAAGTAAGGATGCTTTGAAAGATGTATAGGATGCCAAGAGGTGAGAAAAATTACCTGTTGGTGAAAATATCACGAACACAATCATAAAGGTAGAATGCTCGGATTTTGTTAAGGGAGTATGTTGGGATCTTTAGCCCCCTTGCTCTTCTCGACCAGTAACAAGGGAAGGGAGCACTCCCCAACAAAGCCAGACTGGGAAAGGTAGGGACTGCCTTCACCCAGCCCTCCGGGCGGAGGACAATCAGATGCATCAGGGAGACCAGTCACAGCAGGAACTCGTTTATTGAGGAAGTTACACAGCTTTTATATGGGGTGGAGGCTAGGCAGGAACCAATCAGCTTAAAGGTTAACAAGGCTTGGGGTCTTCACCCCCTCATCAGCTCTCCCTTGAGAACTGCATCTGCACTCCCACTCTGATCTGTTCTCCACACTGCCATCAAATAGAGTTTTTCCAGCATCTTGAAAAGTTCACAGTGGATTGTCAATGCCTCAGTCTTTTTTGCTCCAGCCCAGAGTCTCCCTCATTCTAGTGCAGTGAATTCTATCCCACCTGAGCCTTGGCATTTGCTGTTCCCCTGCCTGAAGGGCCCTTTCCACTGCCAGCCTCTCACTTATTAAATACAGAATCATTTAAGAACCTAAGGAGCCCTCACTTACCACCTTTAAACTAAATCGGGTCTACTAGTCCATTTAATCACAAGGCTCCATTTTTTTTTCTTTCAAGGCACTAATCTAAATGTCATGAAATAGAATGTGAGGAGGGTCTACAAGGGCAAGATCAAGTCTGTCCAGTTCAGTCGAAATCAGCACCTTGCCTAGAACTTAATAAATATTCCATATTTATTTATTAAATAATAAATGCAAATTTTGTGGGAAGCCATTCTCATTTTTAGTGGATTACCAATATCTATCTTTTATACAGAGAGAATATATAATAGATTCCATATTTATAATAACTTCTATGTTTCTAATTTTAAGAGTTAATTGTTGAGATGGTTTAAGAGAATAATCCAGATATGTACAGTGATCAACATGATGTTAAGATATATAATGATGGAATGGCGAAATCAAATGATTTAACATATGTATTACATCATGTACTTATTTTTGAGGTAAGAAGACTTAAAGTCTAATCTCTAAGTAATTTCATATTCATAAGTGCTGCTTTCTTGTAATGACACTTCTGGTTAAGTTTATTTTTCTAAAATACATTAGAAAGCCTACAATAACAGTTATCTTGATCACAGTTGAATATTTACTCAATAATTATTCTTAATTATGAATATTATTTAAAATTTTGTTATCTATCCATTTCTGAATCATGCCTGACTCTTAGGTCTTTTTCTTAGCTGATTTTCCTTCTAATCTACATAGATTGAGAAATTAATTAAGCATTCTTCATAAGCTTACATGTTAAATAAGAGTTAATAGGACTTTGAATGAAAGTCTAAGGGACAAAGTGCATAGTTTTAGAATGTAATGTTATGTTAGCATTTTTCTTTTTTGTCCTATGCAGATTTCTTGGTGCTTGAAGGAGTCAGAGGTCTGATTACCTGAGAAGAGAGATGTTACAGGATATATTAATACTCTTATGAGACAAAGCATTTAAATAGAACACAAAACACTTGATAAGAACTGAAGATAATATTAACAAAGTATCAAATCTCAGCAATTAATTTTACTCATCTACATAAGAAAAGTTAGATCTCTAGGAAGTAACCAATGTGTAGTAAAGGAAGGAGAAGTAGCAAAAATTTCTTTAATATTTATAGTTTGCCCAAATACTATATTTGGCCTACAATGACAATACATGTTTTACTCTAATTAGCCTTTGAGAGTATCTTCATTATCAAGTGACCTTTGCAAAGAAAATATCCAAATATCCAAGCTTTGGCATTGTTAGCTTTCTGTTGCTGTGACAATATACCTGAGATAAACAACTTAAAAGGACTAAAGATTTATTTTAGATCATGGTTCCAGAAGTTTCAGTTCATGGTCACTTGGCCTTGTTGCTTTGGGCCTGTGGTGAAACAGAATATCGTGGTAGGGAGCACATTGCCAAGAAAAACTGCTCACATAATGGCAGCTGGGGAGAGAGAGAAAAAGAGAGAGAGGAGGGACCAGAGTCCCAATATCACCTTCAAGGGCACACCTCCAGTGATATAACTTTCTGCTACTAAGATCCACCTTTTAAAGTTTCTACCACTTCACAATAATGCTATCAGCTGGGGACCAAATCTCCAACTCTTGAGCCTTTTGGACATTGAAGATCCAAGCTATAATGTCATCCTCTACTTCTGAGGCACAATTTAAAAGTATTACAGCAAAATAGAGTGATAGGAATATACTTTCCTTCCTGCTATGAATCCTGGATGGACTGTTGCATGTCATTCTGCTGCACTTTTTTGTGTACAGTTTGAAGACTGTGAATTGGTGGAAACAGTTGCCCTCCTGTCAGCAGTTGTCCTGGGGTAGAGTAGGCTCCTGACTTGCGAGGCAGCTGTCCTGGGTTCTACAGGATCCTCCCAAACCTGTGTCATTGCATGAAATGGATGGCCTTCTAGGAAGAGGGCCCTCTTTCAGCCAAAGGTCTCTGAATAGCTGCATTTCTTTGTTAGAACCTTGTATAAACTAATTCCGGAGAGAGAAGACCTTTGAGCACCAAATCCTGGGCTCTAAAACCTAAGAGAAGGTAAAAATCTTTAGTTGCACTTCTGGAGCAAAATTAACTGGAAGTCATATCCAGAGTGGCAGCTTCACCTCAGTGTCATTGCCTTGGTGACTATAAGTAACTTCTAACTCGTTTCAGGGAACAACATAGATGACTTAACGAATTCTTGCAACAAATTTATTGAGCCCAAACATGAGCAGACTGCTTTAAAAACTGGGTGAACAGCAGTGAACAACACAGATAAATACGCCCTAATATTTGTGGAGTTTACATTTCAGAGGGGCAAGAAAGAAAATAAAATACACAAGGAAAGAACAAACCTTAAAATATGGCAAATGTTGATAGGTGTGAAGGAAAGTAGTATGCTGCAGGGAGGTAGTGATGTTGGAAGGGTTATCATTTTTAATCTGATGTGCAGGGCATCTCGTGTGATGAGTAGAGAACTGAGGAGAGGGTCTGGGGAAGGACCCTCTGAACAGGTGCAACAACAATACAAGGGCTCTAATCGGGAGACTTCTTGTTTTTCTTTACAGAAGAATTTTATGCATCCATATGTGGGGCATGCATATCCTTAATAGATTTACAAAATTCCATCATTAAAAAGCATAACTAACTACTGTCTTCTACTTAAGTGTGTCTTAGAGGTTTTTTGAAGACCTGCAGACAGGGTTCCTTCCTTGTCAGGTGATGGCTTCAAGTTTCATGTTGTGCACTTGCTGTATGTATTGACCAGCTCCTCAGTGGTGGACTGGGCTAAGGCCAGTTCATAGTCCAGTTGCAGGTCTAAGAAGTCAGAGGCATTTTATAATGAAGGTATAATACAAAATAATGTTCATAATTTATGCACAATTCATTTCACAAAACTAATAATAGTATTGTATAAAAAACAAATAAAACATATAACAATATATACAAGTATAATAAAGTTTTCAAAATGAAGAAGAAACTTAACACATCAATTCCAAAGGTGAATTTAAAAAAAGTTGCTACATGGATAAATGGAATTCTTTGAACATTTTTAAAAATTTGTGCATTATAATTATACATAGTAGTTGGATTCATTGTAACATAATTGTATGTGCATACAATATAGTAATATCATTTGGTCAGTTTCATTCCCCAGCACCTCCATTTTCCAACTCTCTTCTCTCCCTTCCCCATCCATTTCTGTGCTCTTTCCTCTCTCCAGTATCTGATACACATTCTCTCTTGCCAGTACTCTTGCTCTGCCTGCTCTTTTTTGCTCCTCTTGCCTGCAGAAAAAACTGTCCACACTTGTTCCAATTTCTGAGTCCTCAATGCAGTGTCAGACAGAGGTTCTGTCAGTACTCGCTTGCCCATTGATCTAGATATGAAATAAAACCATGCACGAGGATTCAGAAATGCACTTTGCTGGCGTGTCACTCACTGATGTTCTTGTGCATCATTTGTTCCTAAGTCTGTATTCCATTCACCTGGAATCAGAAAGAGATTCAGCAGCACTGGACATGACAGTCTCATTCTGCCTTAAGTGGAAGATGTTATTTCTGACACATTAGGTAGTGATCCCTACCACAATGGCAGCTCAACAGTTGAGGGACCTACATACCTTTGTCTAAAACATGGAGCTCTCTACAGCAGATTTCTAAACTTTGCCTTAACATCTTTCAAAAATCAAGTGTGTTCATTTTATCCAGGTGCCTCCAAAATATGTGGGAGGAACCTCATAACTTCCTTCTACTAGACTCTGCCTTCTGAAATTTTCAGTACCTCCCAAAAGCACCACCAGCTCCAGACCAAGTCTTTAACAGATGAGCCTTTGGCCCATTTAAGATCCAAATCATAACAGGCATCCTGTACTTCTGAGGCATATTTTAAAATACTTCAGCCACGTATGATGATAAGAATATACATTCCTTCCTGCCAAGAATCCTGGTTGGATTTTCCCTTCCAAATGTGTAAACTAGTTCATTTCCTGAGCTAAATTCCTGCCATTAGGTCTTTATTTCTCTTGTGGAAGTCACTGAGAATGTTTATAAAATGGTGATTAATAAAGTAAATTTGAGTTGGAAGCATTCTTTTGCTTAGCAGAATCATTTAACAGTTGTAGCATCTGTTTTTAACTCTTAGTATGACTTCTACGATAGTTCTTTTTGCTTCATTGGCTGTCTAAATATTTAATATTTTTATTTATTTTGATAGTAAAGTGTTTTCTCTGTTTGTTGCTTATTTATAGTTTTCTAAATTATGTGAAAACAGAAAGCTACTCCTGCCTTTTATCATCCTCTGGGCTTCTTTCCTGCACTGCTGCTTGCTCCAGAGGCTGCAGAGTGCTTTGTGGAATGGTCTGCTAAAAGCAGAGCTTGGTTTTGTTTTCCAGGCCCGTTGGGACTTGGACTGCTTGAAATGCTATTGGGGTGAGGCAAATGGCTTGCATTTAAGTACTAAGAGGAAACCTGAGGCCATTTGTCCTCTAAGTAATTGGCTTCCTTGTCTCCAGGATACTGCATTAGCTGGTCCAGATGATGACAAAATGAGGCTGCTCTCTGGGGTCTGCCATCTGGGTCAGCCTCCTAGGAAAACCTGCAGAGAGTGGAAGTGAAAGGCATTGGATTATGCATAAGAAAAGAGGCTTTTTATGCTTAACAAAAGGAGCAGAATTCTTGACATTACATTTTTTAGACTGTCCAGAGAAAGGGAAAGCCTGTTGAGCAGTTTTTTACCTAAATTGTGTGTTGTCTGCTTCCTTTGAGCATAAATGTTATGTAGTCAAAGATTCACATGGCTCCTTATTTCCAAATTATGTATGTCTTTGGGTGATTTAGCAAAGACTCCTTGATTTGGGGAGTTCTGAAATTGTAAATATATATTTAAGAAATGAATGAACTATGACTACTTAATGATAGAAGTAAAATAGTCAAGAAGTCATTTTGTTCTGGATATGTCTCCTAAACTAGAGAGGTTTGAGACTGGGAGCGATTGTGATTGTGAATTTCCAAAAGACAATGCAAGTGTAACAGTGTTTCCATCAAGCAGTTAGTTTCCCTGTGCTGTTCTTATTGTAGATCTCAAAGCATTTCATGACCAAGCTTGGCTGAAGCAGAGGAGGACCCTCCACCGAGGTTCATTAGTGTTCATGCCATTGGTAAGTGTTCATGTCATTATTAAACCCAGTGGTCTCATCTGTCAGATTGATGGAAATAAAAAGAAAACAGTTGCACAGGCCAAAACCAACTAACATGTAAAAACCAGGAGGAACTGATGAGCAATGTATATAAAGATATCCTATGCCCATGATTCGTTTCCTGCTGGAATGTTGGCATCACTTTTAGATGAGCACTCTTAAAATCTGTGGTCTCAAGAACTTGACTTCAAAAAGTTCTTAGCAGAAAACCATTATTGAATGCCACCAGCATCCCTTTTTTAAATATACTGTATTCTCATCTCACCATCACTTGACAGGGAAGAAGTGCCAGGGGCAGCCCTAGCAGCTCTGTGTTGATGAACTAACATACTCATCAGACCTCAGCAAAGACCTCACTTCAGATTAGTCCATGGCTCCCATGGGCCACATGTATGCTACAATGGAAGAGATGCTTCATGAAGTGGTAAAGCAACTCCTGTGACCAGTGACTGTTCTGTCTCTTCCGAGAGCACAACCTTCCAGATATAGATAGGAACTTCAGCAATACCTTGGCCTTTGCCATGGGCCATTTTGTTCATGGTGACCATCATCACAGAAGAGCAGCTCTATCTGTGGAATCATGTTCTTCATTAAAGGAATAACCCTAGAGAAATTTTGTGATTCCAAGTGCTGGGTGAAGTCTGAATCAGTCTGATAGTGTTGGATTTCCTTATTTGTAGTTTTTCTTGCCTTCTGAATTATTATAAAGACTAATTTGTACATATTGCAGTCTGAAGGAAAATCCCTCCCAGAGTTCAGAATCTTAGGAAAGCAATAAGGAATAGCCTTTTAACCTTCCCAGTTATGGAATTAAAGGAGTCAGACAAGGAGAGATTATCAGCTTATCAGCTGGGGTGTCACAAGTTCAGGTTTGCATTAGACTTTAGATATACAAATGTTAGGTTTAGATGACTTTACAGTCATCTAACAAGTATCCACAGGCAGGGGCACAGCCCCTTCCTCTTATCAAGGGGTCTCACAGTGGTCCACATGCCAGCCCTCTTTGCCCTGCCTCCCATCTGAGGTGTGTAAAGCTCCCACGGGTGAGAGCCAAGGTGTGCGGGGTCATTTTGGCCTAGAGAAACCATCGTTCCTTTTTTCTATTAATGTTTTATTTCATCTTGTCATTTGCAGGCCTGAGACCCGCAGCTCCCTCAACCCAGGTGCAGTCACTCAACAAAGAGTGGAAGAAGGACTCTTGTTCATCTTTGCTTGCCATTTGTAAGAAAACAGTTTTTAGGCCTCCCTAGTCATTTGTAAGCCTGACATTAACCATCACTAATTTAACATGTCTTGAATGGGATTCTGATCCTTTCCACCCCAACCTGTCCCTCTGGCAGTCTCTCATCTCAGTCAAGTCCAGCTCTACCTGCACTTGCTCAGGCCAAATATGCTGGGGTGATCCAAGGCTTCTCTCTTTCGTATTCCATATCTACTGTCACCATGCTGGTCTGACAGCCCTCCTCTCTGTCTGATATTGCTTTGGGAGTTGTTTGACTGGTCTTCCCACTTTCATCCTGCCCTTTGCCTTTCGATTGCCTACCACTCTCATCAAAAGGCTATTTATTTTTATCTTTATTTATTTATTTATTTTTGAGTATAAATCAAGGTGATTTTTATTTTTGGAATATGGATATCTAATTGTTTCAGTGACTTCTTTTTAAAGATTATACTTTTTCCAGTGAATTTCATTTTTTTCCAAAAGTAATTGTTCGTATCTGAATGAGTCTATCTCTAGGCACTCTATTCTTTTTAAAAAATTATTTATTTATTTTTAAATTTTTTACAGACTATATTTTGATTCATTGTACACAAATGGGGTACATCATTTTGTTTCTGTGGTTGTATATGATGTAGATTCATACCATTCGTGTAATCATACATGCACATGGGGAAGTGATGTCTGTCTCATTCTGCCATTTTTCATAACCCCCCCTCTCTTTTCTTTCTACATAATCTAAAGTTCCTCCATTCTTCTCTCACTCCTCACCCCCACCCACCCTCGTTATATGTAGCAGCTCTATGTGTTGATGAACTAACCCTCATTATATATCATCCTCCACTTATGAGGGAAAACATTCAGCCTTTGGTTTTTTGGGATTGGCTTAAGTCACTTAGCAGGATATTCTCTGATTCCATCCATTTATTTGCAAATACCATAATATTATTATTCTTCATGGCTGAATAATATTCCATTGTGTATATATACCACAGTTTCTTTGTTTCTTTATCCATTCATCTGTTGAAGAGCATTTAGGTTGGTTCCACAATCTAACTATCATGAATTGAGCTGCTATAAGCATTTACAAAGCTGTATTACTCTAGCATGCTAATTTTAAGTTCTTTGGGTATAAACCAAGGAGTGGGATAACTGGGTCAAATGGGGGGTCCATTCCAAGTTTTCTGAGGATTCTCCACAACTGCTTTCCAGAGTGGCTGCACCAATTTGCAACCCCACCAGCAATGTAAAAGTGTGCCTTTTTCCCCACATCCACGTCAACATCTGTTATTGTGTTCTTTATAGCCATTCTAATTGGAGTAAGATAAAACCTTAGAGTTGTTTTAATTTGCATTTCTCTAATTACTAGAGGTGTTGAACACTTTTTCATATATTTATTAATTGCCTATATGTCTTCCGTAAAGTGTTTGTCCAGTTCCTTGACCCACAAAAGGCTATTTTTAAACATGGCACTAAGAGCGATTCCCTGAAAAAAGGGAAAGAAAGAAAGGACAAAGAATTCATCATTTGCTTAAGGTCATTCAGTGACTTCCCACAGAATCTCACCCCCCTCTACCTCACTGTCCATCACTGCTCATACTTCCTCCCGTTTGCATTGACTTTGTCTGTTCAGCTTGCCCTGCCTCTTCATATCATAGTCGCCTTACCTTTATACATTTATTTTTGCTTATTATCTTTCTTTCATTGGTGGAAGGTTCACTCCATGAGGGTAGGAAATATTTTGTCTGTCTGTCCATTTTTCCACTGCAAAAATACCAGTGCTTTGAACAGTGCCTGACATTTGTAGTGATAAATAGATATTTGTTATCTAAGGATCAAACAGACAAGTGAGTGATTGATTGCTTTAGCAGCATGGCCTAAGTGAGCCACTCATCCTTCACCCCTAAATGAGATTGACCTTTCCCACCCATAGTTAGCTTGTTAGACAACCCCAGACCTTACCAACAGGGTCAGTCTGCTGACCATTGACCCTGCTCTTTTGGGGAGAAAGAACCCTCAAGAGGTTGGGCAGACTCAGTTCCCTCCTGCAACTTTACCATCTGGATGATTCACTCTGCCTCCCTAGGACAAGTGATGGGTGTGAGGGAGGGGAGGAAAATGGCTCAGGCTGACATCACACTGCTTAGAAGCACAAAGCCAGAGAGACATTAGGGGTTGCCTCTGATACACAGCAACCTTGATTCATTAAGATTTTGGCAGACTAGGAGCATGCCCTGAATCAAGTTCATGCTCCAGAGAAAGGCCAAAGCTATTGTAGGTGGTTTCAGTGTGATCTTTGAGTACAAAAGTTGAGAACACTTTCAGGGCCATGTCTTATTTTTTAATACCGTTCTCTGACAAAAGAAGTCATGGAAAAATGACTGTTCTAGGACTGGAACAGAGAATATAGAAAATGAGCCTAGAAAGTACCAGAAAGTAAGGAATTGCTCCAAAAACAAAGGAATGGGGTGTGTCAAAGGAATACAGGAGCAAAACTCAGGTGGACCAGACCTGGAGTGTGGCTCAGTGGTAGAACTCTTGCCTGCCAGGTGCAAGGGCCTAAGTTTGATCCAGCATCACAAAAAGGAAAGGAAGGAAGGGCTGACCAAAGCTGGAGCAATTTGAGCAACAAAGTAAGTAACATAGTATTAGCTCATAACTAAAAGTATGAGATAAATATCCATAAGTCCATACAAATATAAATGAATTAGTGAATGAGGCAGTAAGTAAGTGAGAGAGAAGTGGTACATCTTTCCTACAGAAGGAAGGGTCCTACTCGAATGACCTAAAGACTTCCCACTAGCTCCACCTCTTAAAGGTTCCACCTCCAACCAGTAGCACCAAGCTGGGGACCAAACCTTAACAAATGGGTTTTGGCAGGACTTTCCAGATCCAAATGATAGAAAATCATTGGAAACAAAACATTTTGTGACCAGGGTGAGGGTGAGGGAAGTGGGAGGAAATGAACAGCAATTTTATACTTAGAAGTCAGCAATTCCTCAAAGCAAAAGAATGGTCAAGGTTGAGCCGGGCTTGGTGGCCCATGCCTGTAATCCCAGCGGCTCAGGAGGCTGAGATAGGAGGATCAAGAGTTCATAAGCCAGCCTCAGCAATGGTGAGGTGCTAAGCAACTCAGTGAGACCTTATCTCTAAATAAAATACAAAATAGGGCTGCAGATGCAACTCAGTGGTCAAGTGCCCTGAGTTCAATCCTTCGTACTTGACCCGCCCCCCAAAAAAATGGTCAAGGTTCGGGTTTATAAGCATCATGGGTTTCCATTTTCACTAAAGGTGAGTGTATAAGGGTTTCTGTGACTGGCCTTTCATCACAGAGAGCTTGGTTCTTCTCCATAGACTCCAAGTATTCAGAAAATGATGGCTGAAAATTGTGACCAAGATGTGCTGTACAATTGTCAGATGAAATAAGTGAATTTATTCAGTGCCTTTTCTATTTTCATCAGCTTATATTCTTTCATTTTTAGTTTGTCAAGAATTAATTAAGGACCAGCTACTATTATGTGGAAGGAGCTATTTCTTCAGGGGATTATAATTGGTGCCTGCCAGGTTATCACTTGGTAATAGAAAAATATATTCAAACCAAGATGCTCTCTTATCTGCTGAAAGGCCATGATCTTTACTAGAGTCTTTGTTAGTAAATTGGCTTTCCTGGTCATTAAAAGTTTGAAATCCACAGGCTGGTCTCAACTTCCCAAGATAGATTTTCCATTTTTTTTTTTTAAATTAAGTGTGGTTACTCACAGCTTCTTTGGGGTTGCAAGGATACATACTCATTAGACTAGAGGGAAATGTCACTTTTCAGTTTGTTCTGATTGCCCTAATGTGCTAATATTTTTTCTTCACCTAGGACCTGTGGAAAAATTCTCTTGCAAGAATGTGCCTCAAGATATGGAGAGAGAAAGTGAGGTAGCCAGGCCATGTACTATGTGAATAATTAATATCCTGGTCTTGTTGCTATTTACTTTTGAATAATTCCAGTGCTTTAAAAAGAGAGGAGTCTTGTTTAAGGAGGAAGTTCACTTGATAATTGGATGGGCATGGAGCATGGTGCATTGGGAGAGTCTGAGGTCCTCAACAGTGGTTGCTCCTGAAGCCAGGTGAGGGTTTCAGTTTTTCCTTACCATTGTCACTTCAGTAAAGTTGTATCATGGGAGTGAAAAAATCTTTAAAGCATATCATTAGCAGTTATAATATAGATATTAAAAAGTGATTAAATACAGGTGAGAACCTCGGCAAGCAGCCATGTTTTTTGCAGGTGTTCCTGATCTCTTATTTAGACACACCTTGTTGGTTTTTAAATTCTAATATTGTATCATTAAGGACCAAAATAAAAAGTTCAGCATACACAAAGTAGAAATACTGGGTGTTGTAAAAATTCTAACCATAAATAAAATGAAAGACTAAGTGTAAAGCCAACCCTCAAAGACCTGAGTAGCACCTAAACCATAGGTAAGTTCATCAGAGAATAAGTGTTCTTTTGTGCATGTGTTTGTGTGGGTTGATAAATGCCTATTGATCCATTAGAAATAAGTGGGTAATTTATAGTTCACTATTAGGATTTACAAATAGATTTTGAAATGAGGTAGTTATATAATAATGTGGCATACTTTCTTCTGTGTTTTAAAGAGCACTTTTTCCATAGGGCTTATTGTAGTTCAGATATAAATACTGCATATGAACAGGGACGTTTTAAATATAGAATTACTTATAACCTTTATAGCTTTGTGAATCCTAGAAATCTGTGCTGATAACTAATTCCTATATCTTTAGGCACATCCTTGCAAGAACATTTTTCAACAGGTGATGAAAACTGGGAAACATGCTGTAGAATGCCAAATAGGCTACTGAGATTTTATACTGGAAAGGAATAAAACCTGCAAAAGGAAATAATGAATCCAGAAATGCAGGGGGATGGAGTGAATGGGGTGGGGAGAACTTCCAGAGTCAGCTTAGAGCAGAAATTAATCCTTCATTGCAGCACCAGGTTCACATTCTTCATTTTTGCCCATTATGGCTAAATATGCACAATTGGAAAACACCTTGTAGGAGCACCAGTGAAACTCAGGTGGCAGCTGGGGAACTCTCCAAAGTGTGAGGAAGTTTGAAAGATAGCAACAGGAAAGCAGGAGTTTAAAATATTTTGTTTGAAATAGGCCTCCTTTGATATTTTTTGAATGATATCAGTAAATATTTGAATTACTTCTTAAATTATTTTTGATGATTGAATTAATGTTTATTTGAATGTGACACACCAGGATCAGCTCTAGAAAAGATGTAATTGCACTTTTACAACAGTAACATGCAGTATTCTAGACTGCAGCTGAGCATCTCAGATTTTTTCCAGAGTTGAAATAAGAGTGTGAATTTATCACATTGGCCCTAACTGTGGACTGCATGAGATTACAGAGGAAGCAACAAAAAGATATGAAACATCATCTTTCTTTCTCAGTTACACAGAAAACCAGAAAGGCATGATGCTGAAAGGGGGTTACAACTTTTCAGAGAGTAGTTTAGGGACAGGTGTTCCCATGGAGATCCAGTCCTATGTGATATTATGAGGGAATCTCTAGAATGAGGAAGTCCAAAAACTTATAAAAGTCTCATCTGGGAAGTGGATTTTAAGCCAACCTTAATAGTAATCCAATTTTTCAAGAAGTTAAAATCATTCTTGGAAAGGCCAAGAGGGCTGATGACAAAGGTACTTTGATCAGTTGCAGGGTCCTTTCCAACACCAGCAGCTGAGGCTGCTTCCCCTGAAGTGACCAGGCCTGGGTTGTGGGCTTGCAGTCAGATAGGGAGCATAGACGTGTGGTTGGGGCTCCACCCTACCAACCACTAGTAATATTCATGGACAGCACTACAGCGACCTGGAGTTGAGAACCCAGAGCTGTGGTGGAGAAATGCCAACCAGATGCCACAGTAGTAAACCCAGGGGGGCTTAAAAATCTTCAGTTGGGGTTCTCTGTTAATGTTTTTCATTTTTGCTTCCATACATTGGGATGTGGAGTTTATGTGGTGAATGCACTGGGCTGAATTAGGTGGAAACAAAGAAAAGAGGTCCCTGTGCTTTGAGTAAACAGTGTTTCATTTCTTTTACTTTGAAGATGTGTGACCTCCCCTTTCTGTGCTAGACTTCTAATTGCACTTTGTCTCTTTGTTTTCTTCTAGGATCCACAAAAGAAATGCTCATTTCTCACAGCGGCTACTAGTGCCTGATGAAATATGATTTGCATATTTTTCCTTCTTTTGCACAAAGAGCTTGTAGTGGTCACACAAGTGTGTCATCACTTTTACAGACTTGCAAGTGACAAAAAACCTCTATAAGCAGCAAGAATGGTATTTGAATGAATGCACCTTAATTGGGGAGAAAATTCTATAAGACATTAGACTTGTTTTCTAAACCCACATTCATCTGGAACTGTCTCACTCCTGATCCCCACTTCCTACATAAAAATGAGTTATGTGCATTTGTCATCTGTAGCCAATCAGAAAATTCCCTCAGGACAATGACTCTGTTCTCAAAAGTGTGGTCCTCAAATCTGCAGTATCAGCCTAACCTGGGAAATTGTTGGAAATGCAAGACCTGAATGGGAAACTCTGGGGTGGGACCTGGCAATCTATGTGCTAATGAACCATTCAGGTGATTCTGATGAGTGCCACTCTGTGCAGAAAATGAATTATTGGCAAGTGGCCAGAAAGGTCCTCCCAGAGGGACCATTCTCTAATTACTAACAGTTCATTTTAAAAGTTAAGATTTAGTATTTCTCATAGGATAAACAGTTTTAAATTTTTCAGCAATTTCCTTTAAAAATAAAATGAAGATGTTTTCCCACAAGTTTAATATTTCAATGATTTTGATTAGTATAAATGCCTTGTCTACTTTTTAAATTCTCATAATTCAAGCATAGATAATGAATGCTTTGGAATAGTATAACAAATTGGCTAATAACAGTGATTTAATAAAAGTTAGGCTCTAGGGGTTGGGGATATAGCTCTGTTGGTAGAGTGCTTGCCTCACAAGCACAAGGCCCTGGGTTCAATTCTCAGCACTGCAAAAAAAAAAAAAAAAAAAGCAAACAGACAAAAAAGTTAAACTATCAAACAGTGGGAAGAAAAACCTAAACTATGTTCATATCTAAAATCTCCAATTGCCTTAGTTAATCCATACCTAGTTTATATACTTTCTTATAGGAAGAATTAGAAACATACAAGGTGTTTTATCTAGAAATACTAGGAAATTTTAAAAAAGATATACGATCTCTCTAATACCCCACTAAATTTCCTTTGCAGTTTATCATTGCACCATCCACAACTTTTTATAACTATGGGTTAATTAGCATTCTATATAAGTGGAAGTATAATAGTATATACTCTTTTATCTGACTTCTTTTCACTCAACATGATTTTTTTCCACATTTTTATGGGTGTATTATAGTTGTACAATAATGATGGGATTTGTTGTAACATATTCATACATACACACAATATAATAATACAAATTAACCAATAATGCTCCCTAGCACCTCCCCGCTCCCACTCTTTGGTCCCTTCCCTCTACTGATCTCCCTTTGATTTTCATCAGACCCACCCCCATCTTTCTTTCCTTTTTCCTCTCTAGCTTCCACATATGAGAGAATATATATGACCATTGACCTTCTGAGTTTGACTTATTTTGCTTAACATGATGGTCTCTAGTTCCATTGATTTTCCTATAAATGACATAATTTAACTTTTCTTTATGGCTGAATAAAACTCTATTATATATATTATCTCTATATAACATATACATGTGTATATGTTAATACATAATAATATATATAGATAATATATATAATATAATAGATATTATATATATATATATCTCACATTTCTTTAGCCATTTGTCAATGGACTTTGGTGGTTTCAAAGTTTGGCTATTGTGAATTGTGCTGCTGTAAATGAAGATATGCATGTATCACTGTATATGGTGACTTTAATTCTTCATATGGCTGGGTCATATGGTGATGTCTAGACTTTTTAGGGATCTCCAACAGATTTCCATAGTGGTATTATAATATATAAACCCATCAAATAGTGTAAAAACGTTCCTTTTTCTCCATACCCTCTTCAGCATTTATTATTTTTTGTATTCTTGATGACTGCTGTTCTGACTGGTGTGAGGTGAAATCTCAGTGTAATTTTGATTTGCATTTACTTAGTTGGTAGTGATTTTGACAATTTTTTCATATATTGGTTGGCCATTTGTATTTCTTCTTTTGCTAAGTGTCTGTTTAATTCATTTGCCCATTTTTAATTAGGTTATTTGATTTTTTGGTGTAAAGTTTTTTAAGTTCTTTAAATATTCTAGATATTAATCCTTTGTCAGAAGAGTAGCTAGCAAAGATTTTCTCCTATTCTGTAGGCTCTTCCTACACATTCCTACTTTTTTCCTTTGCTGGAGCTTTTTAATTTGATGCCATCCCACTTGGCTTTTTTTCCTGAGCTTTTAGGAGTCCTATTGAGAAAGTCATTGTCTGCTGACTATGAGCTGGGGTATTATCTCTATGTTTTCTTTCAGGAGTTGCAGTTTCTGGTCTAATTCCTAAGTCTTTGATCTATTTGGAGTTGATTTTTGTGCAAGGTGAGAGATGAGTGTCTAGTTTCATCCTTCTACATATGGATGCCCAGTTTTCCCAGCACTATTTGTTAAAAAGACTGACTTTTTTGCAACATATGTTTTTGGCAACTTTGTCAAGGATCAAATGACTGTAAGATATGTGAGTCTCTCTCTGTGTCTTCTCTTCTGTATCATTGGCCTATGTGTCTGTTTTAATGCCAGTACCATGCAGTTTTTGTTACTATAGCTATGCAGTATAACTTAAAATCAGGTATTGTGAATGCCTCCAGCATTGCTTTTTTTGGCCTAAAATTGCTTTGGCTATTCTGGATCTTTTATTCTTCCAAATTAATTTTAGGATTTTTTTTTCTAGTTCTGTGAAGAATGTCATTGGTATTTTGCTATTGAATTGAATTTGTATATTGCTTTTGGTAGTATGGCCATTTTTACAATATTAATTCTGCCTATCCATGAACATGGGAGGTCTTTTCATCTTCTGAGTCAACATGATGATTTTGAGATTCATCCATGTTGTTGCATATATTAGTAAGTCATTCCTTTTCATTGCTAAGTAGGATTCCAGGTAGACTACAATTTGTGGATGGACTACGTTTTTTGCATGTATTGATTTGTTGATAGACTTCTTGTTTTAATTTGGGACTGTTACAAATAGCAGTGTAATGAACATTCAGGTATAAGTGTTTTTGTGGACATATGTTTGTATCTTGGGTAAATGCTTAGTTAGAGAATGACTGGGTCATAGGCTACATGTAAAACTGTGAATGTTTTTTTTAAATTTCCCATTTATAGAACTGTTGAACAATTTATATTCTCATCCTCAATATTTGTCTCCATCATCAATGTTGGTCTACACCCTTACCAACACTTGGTATCATTAATCTTTTTATTTTTGGTCATTTGATGTACGCCTAGTGATATTTCATTGTGAATTTATTTTTTATTTTCCTAATGACTAATGATGTGTGCTTTTATGTCCTTGCTATCCATTCATCTATCTTTTGAAAAGTGTCTCTTTAACTATCTTTTTCTTTTTTTCAGTGATATTAAATAAGTTATTAGATATTCTGGATATAAAGAAGTCCTTTATCTGCAAATACTTTCTTCATGTGTTGCTTGTCTTTTCATTTTCTTAATGGTATCTTTCAAATGGCAGAACTTTATTATTATACCCAAATCTATGTCCTATGAGGAGGAATGATTTACTTTCAGATGACCCTCATCCTAGAGGTCAGCTCAAACCCATGAGTAGTTGCTTTGGTTCCTCATCCTTGCAGGAACTGGATTGTGTCTTTCAGTTTCTTCTCAGGAGACTGTGAGAGTCGCTGCTAGGTCACTCAACTGCCATTGCTGATTAAGCATCTGGTCTAGACTAAGGGGAACTTTAAATGCCAGATTCATTCCAATGGATTCCAACTTTTCCAGGATACTGGTTGCACGGTTTCTCACTGTTTAGTAAGTTTTTTTTTTTTTTTTCAGTTTAACACCTTTAATATGATGTTTTAAAAGAACACTTTACCTTATTTTTCAATTATCTTCATTGGGAGATTAACTTGGAGTTACCCAAAGGAGGACGTTGCCTCCTTGATCTCTTTAAAAATGACCACATGTGATATTCTCCAGTGGGTTCCATGTATGTTGCTCAGATCATGGACGTGGATCTGCTCTTGGGGGAGAGGGGTTATTTCCCAAACACAGTTCTCTGCTTTGCACACACCTGTACTTCAATCTCTCTCATTTGGGGGACATTTCAAAATTCCAGTTGTGTCAGACTCCAGTCCATTCTGTGCTGCACATACCAAGCTTCCTGAGTGTTCTTAAATGATCTCCTCACTAGGACGACTAAGTGCTGCCACACCATGGTTGATACTCACACTGCAATTCTAAAGAAAATTTCCAGAGTTCAGTTTGTTACCTCTTCAACTCAACCTTTTGATCTTCTCTAGTTAAGTAAGTGACTGAGGGTTGAAAACTCATTTTCAGCAACTCCCTTTACCATCAACCTGGGTAATTGGCACATAGGCCTCAAATACTGAAGCTGAAATATTTCAGTTTTATTGTATATTTCACAAATGTTTGTCATTTCCATTTTGATTTTTATGGCGATGTTTTGAATGTGTCAGTGTTAAATTTTATATGATGTAATGTTTCTATGGTTTTTATTTTTCAAAATCACATTATATGCTTTTGAGGTTGTTTAAAAATTTACCTATTTTTTTCCTGCTATGCTTATCAATTCCTTTTCTACATTTAAATATTTAATCTGCTTGACATTTGCTAAAAGGGATCTAACATTTTCCTCTTGAATGATAAATCACTCAAAAACTTCTAAATATTTATATTTATAGATTTTTATATTCTATTTCACACTAGCCTCTCTGACTGCTCTGTTGATGACAATGTAACTGATTAATTGAAACCAAGATATTTGTGTGTTTTTTAAGTGCTTACATTAATTCTGACAATGTGTTTCTTTGTCAATAGTTTTTTAATCAAATACCCTTACTGAAGATGTTTTGATGAAATTACTCTTAAATTGGAATTTTATAATGTGAATCATAGGTTTCCTTTGCTTAGAGTGTGATTTTTGTTTGTTAAATAATTGTGATGGTATGTGGGAAAATGCTAGTTTTGATGATCTAGTCAAAGGGAAATTTATGGCTGTAAACAAATTGCATTTGAGGTGATGCCAGTCACAGTGAATTTGTTTGAGTTCACCTGCTAGTTGCCAAAGGTTCTGGCTTCTGTAAATTTTCATGGAAAAATTTGAAACTAATAACTAACTCCCTGTGTTAGTTAGGCTGCGTGGCTTGAGGCAGCAGACGTGGTGTCTCAGACACAATGCAGCTGTGTTTGAGATGCCAGTCACCTTGTGTGTCTAGTGAGCAGGACTCCTGTGCTTGCATCCTGCTGATGAGGCCAAATGTTTTGAGCAGTTGCATGGTTACAGGGCAGCGAGGGGGAATGTGCTGTTGTCTCTGAGCAATACCAGAGTATCCTTCATCTGAGATGGAATTCTGACTTTGGGGAGAGTTCTGAATGGGGGATACCAGAAAGATGGAACTTGTGTTTTTCCTGTTTCCAAATGGATAAAGATAGAGAAATCAGTTTGCACAATATTACCAAAGTTTTCCCTCCCTCCCTCCCTCCTTCCCTTCCTTCCTTCCTTCCTCCCTTTCTTTTTCTAAACCAAAATAGATAAGAAAGTAGTTTTTAAAATACTTTAAACATTTTTATTACATTGCTATTATTTCTGCGTTTTTCCTCAGAGAAGCAGAGGTATGTATAAAATATATTAAACAGAAAATTTCTTTTGTAAGATAATGCCAGGGCAAAAGGAATAGAAGGGTCGAATAGAAAAATAAAGTCCAGAAAGAAAGAAATACATAGAAATGTTTGTCCCCTTTATCCTTTAATAATTACAGAGTTGTTGCACAATTGACTGAATATGCTTGAGTCTGAGAAGAGATGAACATGATGAACCACAAAATTCTCATTGTCTGGAAAAGTAAACCTAACTGGTTGCTCAGAGAAAAAAGATTTTCCGTAGAAGTGAGTTAAATGTTTGAAAGAAACTTCTGCTGTGGGTTCTTTTGGGTAGTGCTGTTACTATATTTTTTCCTTAACACTGTTTATGTTTTGTGATCTGTAAATAAGTTATATCTTACATGTGATGAATAAGTACATTAGCCACTTTGCAGACATTGTCTCTAACCCACAGGTGTTAACCATTTTGTTAAGTGCTCAGTGTTTCATTTGGTATTTTAAAGATACAAGATACCACCCTGGAGTAAGAACTAGTTGGGCAAAGGGTCACTGCAAGAGAAAGGACCTGCATAACAGTTTCACTAGTATAAGTAGTAGTAGTATGCACAGAGAAAGGGAGCAAAGGATTTAGCTAGAAAGGGTAAGAAGCAGGACAGGTGAACTGACATAATGCAACACTCAAGTTTGACAGCTTAAAAAGAAAGAAAACACTTTCCACAGAGAGGGAACAAATAAGCCAAAAGCACACAGGTAAAATTAACTCATTGGCAGCTCCAGACAAGGAGATTATCCATAGTTGGGAATGACAATAAGAGGACCCGAGTTTAATTGAGTTTTAGAGAACTGACAGTTAGATGCCTGTTCACTTAAGGTCTCTGGTCTCTGATTTCTCACACTGCTTAATGCTTCAGCCCAGGTCCTGGGAAGTGAAGCAGGGATGTTTTGGGTAATGCTGGCCCAGCATCAGTAGTCATATTCTACTGGGTTCTGGCTGGACTATGAAGTACAGGAGGTTGTCAGATATATCCTTCTGCCCATTCTGAAACCTCTTTTGCCATCTTAAAATATCCTTAGGAACATCTGTCCTGTCATTTAACCATTTTGTGTTACCTCTCCTGGTGGTACTGAATTTAAAGGTTTTCCACAATTATGCAGTATAAGATTTGGAATGTCAAACCTGCATGCATTTAGTTCATTTTTGGAAGGGGAGCCCTGCCTTCATCCAGGAAATGGGTACCACTGCACCCTTGGGTCTCATCAAACCCAGCCTTCCATTCCCTACATTTTGATCATCTTTCTCCAACCCTACCTTCCCTCTCACCAAATACAAAACTTCCCCTGCCCCCAGTTTGGTTCAAGGCTGCTTATATTTGTGAATATAGCCCACTGTACTCACATTGATTTGTGCTATGTCACTAATATTGCTGCCAGTCTTTTTTAAGTTGCCAGCTAACTTGCTTATATTTGAATAGTGATGCAAATGAAAAAGCAAGTTAGAATCATAAAGAAATTCTTATAGACTATATATTTATTGTTTGCAAATTTTATTGAGTATGACCTGCAGAGATGTGTTTTACATTATGACCCAACATACATGTATGACTGAACAACAATTTTATAAAAAAATAATGCTGAAGAGCCAGATACGGTGGCATATGCTTGTAACATGAGCAACTTGGGAGTCTGAGGCAGGAGGATCACAAGTTTGAGGCCAGCTTCAGCAACTTAGTGAGTTCCTGTTTCAAAATAAAATAAAAAGGGCTGAGGGTATAACTAAGTAATAGTGTGCTTGCTTTGCATGTGTGAGCCACTGGATTTAATCCCCAGTACTACAGAAAACATACAAACACAAAGAATCCCCAGACTTAATCTTACTATATGTGATAGACCTATTCTATTCTATTCTATTCCATTCTGTTCTATTCTATTCTATTCTATTCTATTCTACTCTACTCATTGATTCCATTCCATTGCATCTCACTCCACTCCTCTCCATTTTATTCAGTTTTACCTGATATTAAAAAAAAAGTGTGTCAAGCAATTTCACTGCTTAGTGTCTATTCAACAAAATGATATACATGAAAATATCAAAAGAATTTCCATAGCAACATTATGTGTAATTGTCAAACTGGAAATAATCTAAATGTCCTTCAAGAGTAGAACGGAGAAGAATTGGGCCTACTTTTTCTTTATTAGGTACAGGATCTCTGGTCTAGTGCCTAAGTCTTTGATCCACTTAGAGTTGAATTTCATGCAGGGTTAGAAATAGGGATTTAACTTCATTTTATTAAGTGTGGATTTCCAGTTTTCCCAGCACCATTTATTGAATAGGCTATCTTTTCTCATGTGAATGTTTTTGGCAATACTATGGTGGCTTAGGATCTGACTTCTTGAACAAGACTCCTAAAGTACAAGAAATAAAAGCAAGAATCAGTAAAAGAGATGGATTCAAACTAAAAAGCTTCTTCACAGCAAAGGAAACAATAATGTAAAGGAGAGAGTCTAGAGAGTGGGAGAAAATCTTTACCACATGCACCTCAGATAGAGCATTAATCTCCAGAATATATAAAGACTCAAAAAAACTTAACACCAAAAAAACAAATAACCCAATCAATAAATGAGCTAAGGAAATGAACAGATACTTCATGGAAGAAATATAATCAACAAATTTATGAAAAATGTTCAACATCTCTAGCAATTAGACAAATGCAAATCAAAACTACTCTAAAACAACTTCTCATTCCAGTCAGAATGGCTATTATCAAGAATACAAATAAATGTTGGCAAGGATGTGAGTTAAAAGGTACATTCATACATTGCTGGTGGGACTGCAAATTGATGCAACCACTATGGAAAGCAGTATGGAGATTGCTCAGAAAACTTAGAATGGAATTACCATTTGACCCCGTTATCCCACTCCTAGGTTTATAACCAAAGGACTTAAAGTCAGCATACTACAGTGATGCAGCTCAATGTTTATAGCAGCTCAATTCACAATAACTAAATTATGGAACCAAATGGATGGAGCTGAAGAATATCATGCTAAGCGAAATAAGCCATTCCCCAAAAACAAAAAGCAAATGTTTTCTCTGATATGTGGATACTAATTCACAATGGCAGGGATGCTAAGGAAGAATAGAGTTACTTTATAGAGGGGAGTGAAGGTAGGGGAGGGGGTGTGAGGGTAGGAAGGAAAAGTAGAATGAATCAGACATTATTACCCCATATATATATATATACCATATATATATATATATATATACCATATATATATATACCATATATATATATATATATAACTATATGACTGGTGGGATTCTACATCATGTATAATCAGAAGAATGAGAAATTATACTCCATTATATATGATGTTTCAAAGTTCATTTTACTGTCATGTATAGCTAATTAAACAAATTTTGAAAAGTAGAATGAATAAATTGTATTTTATATAACATTACTAAAATTGGATGAATGAAATATTAATATGAGAGTATGAGGAAGAGCATAGATGAATTTTGGAAACATAATTTTGGACAAGAGATGTCAGACATATTGAATGACTCCATTTTATAATAGGAAGGAAAAAATTATGCATAGGAAGTGAGGGAAGTGGTTGCTCTTGGGGAGAGCAAGCAGCAGTAACTGAAAGGGCAAAAGGGTGCTGATCATGTTCTGCTTCTTGATCTAGGTGTGAACATTCATCAGGCTGTTATTTTGATGTGTTTTTCCAAATGTACATTTCAAAAAAGAAGCTTGCTAAAAGGAAAAAATAGCTAACTGCAAATTCTTAAGCTGATTTACTAATCAGTCATCACCACCAATTTGAAAACACTGGTCTAGTGTAATCGTTACAGATGAAATCAGATCCAGAAAGAACCGGCGATGTGACCTAGGACAGGGCTCAATCTGGGTCCCACACTGCTTCAAATCTAGCTTTATACTCTATTATACTTTTTATTTTGAAGAAAACAGTCTCTAAACTCATCACTTTTGCTCCTTTTTTATTATTTTAAATTTTTGAGATTCATTGGGACCCATTTATACATGTGTATGACATAATTTGGTCAAGTTCCAGAAGAGTAGCTGGCAAAGATTTTCTTGTTTTCTGTATGCTCTCTCTTCACACTATTGTTTCCTTTGTTTTGCAATTTCTCTTAGTCTAGTGCTTTGTTTTATTAGTAATTAAACTAATATATTAAAATTTCTGATATGTTGTTATATTATTTCTTTCACTTTTCAAAGATTTTGTTTATTTCTATAGATGAATTGCTTTTCAGATGAATTAAGCAATAATATAAGATCTAGCAATTAAAGTGTATGTTCGTATGTTCAGGAAGTTTTTTTCTCACATTTCAGACTGTCTTTATAATCCAAGTTATTGGTATGAAGAAGTATCTTATGATACTTTTCTGCAGAATCTCAACCTAGATTCTTGAACAATGATGTCCACTAGAACATCCTGCAATGGTAGAAATACTAATCTATATCTCTGTCCCCCAAAATGAAATACAACTAAGAAACTGAACTTTTTAATTAAGTGTAAATGATGCTGTGGTGTAGATAAATGTTCTCTAAAGGTCCATTTGTTAAAGGCTTAATTGCCTGCCTATGGTACTCTTGGAAGCTGGTGGAATCTTTAGGTGGTGGAACCTAGTGGAGGAAATTAGGTCATTGGAGGTGTTTCCTTTAAGGAGATATTGAATGGACCTCATCTCCTCCTTCACTCTCTCTTTTGCTTCCTGGCTGCCAGGAGTTGAGCATTTTCCTCTATCATGTGCTCCCCCCATGATGTTCTGCCTCACTGGAGGACAGACAGTAGGGCTAACTGACCGTGGACTAAATCCTCTGAAACTGAGCCAAAAGAAACCTTTCCTCCTATTAGTTGTTGGAGATATTTTGTTACACTGAGGAAAGCTGACTAATACATGGCTGTGTTTACTGTGCTAGACAACGCGGCTGTAAAGACATAGCAAGAGCCAGCATTGAGCTTTTCCTTTGCTTTAATTTAAATTAGAAGTTTAAATTATAATCAATAACCAATGTTTGTCCTTACATGTTAACTGACTTTTGTAATGTAGTGACAAAAAAGAGTTGACAGGAATATTGCCTTCTTTGGTCCTTAGTCACATAGTAAGAGGATATTTGAACATCAGTTTTCTTACATGAATTGAATCAAAGATCTTTTTAATTAGTGGTGTTTTGATAACAAATAAAAGCATTCAAATCTGAAGTCATTTGGAGGCATATCTTGTTTCTCCTTCTCACATCTCTTTTGTGACCAGGATATTATGCCTAGAAAGTTACCTTGCATGAAAGACAGGACCCTGGTTACCAGGCTGCTACAACCTGGTATAGTAGCTGAAATGGGCTACTTTCAGGTAACCCTGTGCCACCTCCTGCATGACACCAGTGTCACAGGACAGATTAAAGAGTTAAACCTCAGGGCCTGCCTTAGCTGCAGGGACAGTTATAACCTCCCTCCAACCACCTCTTCTTTTTAAAATCCCCTTCTTGTTTTCCCACCACTTATCTTAAACCTGTTTTATGTCTAACACTGCTTACTCTTCAAGATCTGTGATCTGATGGGAATCACTTTGTTACTACTGTGACTTTGCACAAATCCTTCTCAAGACTCCAAGGTTTTCCCCCATTCTGGTGTCTCCCCTATGTGATTGGATAAGTTCAGCAAAGTGCTCGGAAATTTTATTCCTACATACAGTTGAAATTTTCTCCCTATAATTCTACTCATGGTACCAGTTCGTCTCCTGGGATCACATAAAACCATTCTGTCCTAGCCCTTTTCATTAAGTGGCTGTCCTTCAGGTGTTGAGGACAGCTCATGCCTCATGTTAGCTTTCTCTTGGATGAAAACCCCTGAGCACTTTTTTAAGCTCAGATTTTTGCCATCTTGGACATATGTCTCCCAGTGCTCTCTTGTTTGCCAGGTTCTAATGTCATCCTGTAATTTACTTCCCCAAAGTAGGGTGTATTTGTGAGTAAAAGCAGTATCTAATAATGACAATGAGATAAAATGCACAGACAGGAACCCTCAGACAAACCAATATATAATGCTATTCCTATCAAAAATCTTACTTGAGTGTTTTGTATAACCAGGCAGTTAAGTTCTGATCAAAAGAGTTACACATGCACTCTTACTGAGATCTGAGTGCTTCACTTCTGTTAGTATAGCCAAAACCTAAATGTTGCCATCAGTGAGTACTCCCCTTGATTACTTGCCTGCACATTCATTTTGGTATAAGTGTTTTAATCAACTTTTTTGCTACTGTGACCAAAAAGACCTTACAAGAACAATTAGAAGCAGAAAGTTTATTCTGGGGCTCATGGTTTCAGAGGTTTCAGTCCATAGATTGGGTTGAGGCAGAACATCATGGTGGAAGGGTATGGTAAAGGGAAACAGGGCACCAGGAAGCAGAGAAAGAGCTCCATTCAACAAGGACATAAAGTATATTCCAAAGGCACATCTCCATGGACCACATCCTCCAGTCACACCCTGCCTACCTTCAGCTGCCAACCAGTTAATCCTCATCAGAGGTATAATGCACCAATTAAGTTAAGGCTTTCATAGCCCAATCATTTTACCTCTCAACACTCTTGCATTGTCTCACATGAGCTTTTGGGGGACATCTAATATCTAAACCATAACAGTAAGTGTGTTTCATTTTTTTGGGGGGGGAAACATTCCTCTCTCAATTGATTGCATCCTGATTTCTAAGAATGGACCCATGTCCCACATCTGGCCAATTAAAGCAACATTTCCACCTACCTTACAGTGACTGCCTTTTGCCAAGCAAGACATTAGGAAAACACCCATAACAATGACTGGCACACTAACGCAAGAAATGCCAACTCCTCACTTTTCCTTTGTAGCACTTTTTATAATAGCATAAGAAAGGAAACAACACAAATGTCCATTTGTTCATAAATTGGATGCATAACATGTGGTGTTACCTATTTCATAAACATGGAGGAACCTTAAAAACATCATGCTATGTCAAAGAACTCCAACACAAAACAACATACATCTTATGATTCCATTTGTATAAAGTGTCCTGAACAGGCAAATTTAGATAGACAGAAGGAAGTTGCCTAGTTCTGAGGGTGAACGTGAGGAATACAGATCACTACTAAAGGATGCAGAACTTCTTTGGGGTAATGATGTTCTAAATATCCTAAAATTGATTCTGGTGATAGTTGCATAACTGAAAATATTAAAAACTTCTGAACTGTACACTTTAAATCAGTGAGCTGTATGTTTTAGTCAGCTATTTCATTGCTGCAACTAAAGGACCCAACCAGAACAACCGAAGAGGAGTTTATTCACGGGCTCATGGTTTCAGAGGTCTCAGTCCATAGACAGCAGGCCCCATTACTTGGGGTTCATGGAAGAAGAGTGTGGCAGAAGAAAGCAGGTCACATATTGATCAGGAAGTAGAGAGAGAGAGGTCTCCATTTGCCAGATACAAATTTATACCCCAAAGCTACATCCTACCACTTCAGTTACCATTCAGTTAATCCCTTTCAGATGATTAATTAACTGATTGGATTAAGACTCTCAAAACCCAGTCATTTCTCCTATGAACCTTCTTTCATTGTCTCACATATGAATTTCTGGGGGATGCCTCACATCCAAACCATAACACCGTATGATGTCAGTAAAGCTGTTATAATAGAAAAGAAACATAGGAAGACTTACATTCAACATTTGAATAATTATTTGCAACATTTAATAACATCTCATGGACTTTTAGAGCAATGCTGAAAAGAAGTTGGTATTGCTAGATCAAGTTGGAGAAAATAAAACCTCAAGACTAAGTGATTTGCTTGAGACATTGGCTTGTTTGTGGTAGAGCCAGGAGATGTCAGCCTGCACTCCTCTGAGGTCAAGTCAGTGTTATTTGCTCACTCCTTGTTTACTTAGCCTCAGCTGCCTTATTTAGGGAACCATACATATAACTTATTTTGCGTCAGTCCCTGTTTTAAGTCTTTCAGATATATATACTAGCTAATTAAATCCCCACAACAACCCTCTTAAGAAGTGTGACTTTGATCCTACTTCTGGATGAAGAAGTAGAAGCAGGGAGTGTATCTTAGCCAGATCACACAGTATGTGACAAAGCTAAATTTGAACCTAGACCCTATTTGCTCTTAAACCTCTGCACGTCAGAGAGAGGCTGTCTTCCTTTAGTGCTTGTATCTTAGACCTCTATCTCATTGTAAAATGAGATGAAGGTCGCTGCTCCATCTGTTCAGCTGGGTTGAGATCTAATACTGGGACACCACCTCAGCGTTTCAGTGACCTGGGATTCCCCAGCACTAGAGCCAAAGGTGAGTGGTGTCAGTTGGTTGATGACTTTTCTGCTCAAAAGCACTGCCGGCAGCAGTGTTTGCTTTGTGGTAACTAAACAAATCTTTCATCTCAGGTGACCAGCTGGGGTAAGCAGGAGAGAGGAAGAGCTGGAGGGTTTGTATGTACTTTCTTACAAAGACAAACCACCACTGAAGGAGACAGAATAATAGCTCTGTGGTGCAAGAATGATTTCTAACACACACACACACACACACACACACACACACACACACACATTCTGCAGTTCTCAGGTGTCTCACTGCAGACTGGCCACAGAGTTGCAGATTGTGTTATACCTTGGCTCCCTGTGTTCTGCATCAGTAGGGCAGCCCACAGCTAGTCCCAAGACTTGTATTTCCAGTTGCATGTTTAGAGAAGACTTAAAGGTGTAAGAATGCTTCTCTTGTGACTTAGTCTCTATGTACACCTCCGGGTGTCAAATGTAATCAGGAGTTCTTAGCAGGACACACAGGCCCTGCAACATCTGTGCCTGGTTTCTCAGCAGAGGCCCAGTCGTTCTTGCCTTTGCTTTGTGTAAGGAGCCAAGTTGTTTGACTTCACAATGCATTAGGGAACACAAAGAGTCAAGCCAACTGCTGCAGGGCTGGGGTGGATTCTGGTTTCCTGGTGCCAATGTGGGAGAGAAGGGCTGTACCTACTTGTGCCCAGAGCTGTCCTGCCTGCTGCTCCTGGGGCAGTTAAATCAAGGGCTGTTCTTCAGGTCATTCTGTGTAGCATGATGAGGATTAATAATGATGCTGCCTTCTAGGATAGCATGGGATGCTGCCCATTTCTGTGTAATTTTGAGTTTTTGCAGTTTATCCTTACTGTAATGTATCTGGGCAATATTTTCATGCTATTTATTTTTTATTTTGAATACAACTGGAATCTGAATTCTG
Source organism: Sciurus niger (assembly GCA_020740815.1). Lineage (NCBI taxonomy): Eukaryota > Metazoa > Chordata > Mammalia > Rodentia > Sciuridae > Sciurus > Sciurus niger. The sequence goes on along the minus strand of JAHUXG010005210.1, from coordinate 57,961 downwards.
ATTTTATTTTAGAAGGAGATTCATCAGTACATCTGTACTGAAAGAAGAGCATGGAAAGACTGATGGAATGATAGGAACCTCCAGGTTCCTACTACTTTTAGTGTATTCCAGATAATACTGTTTACTCCTGTAATTAGCTATTAGAAAACTTTGGCTCAAATGTAATAACCATTTTTAGAAATATGACATGTTTGTTGGGGTTACCTTATCACTACCCCTGTTTTTCCCTTTCTCCTGATTGTCTTCCTTTTTGTCAATTGAAAACCTGGTCACATTCTTTTTGCAATGAGGTTGGTCACAAATAAAAAGACCAAATCATGCATCCATACATAAACATTTCTTAAAAGGCAGGTCTACTGGAAACAAATCCCCTCAATTTGCAGCTAAGTGACTCATTTTTCTTTCTTTCACATTTGAGGAATAATGTTTCAAGGCAAAGAATTCTAGGACAGTGGGTGGTTTATCTCTCAATACTTTAAATATTTCACTCGGTTCTCTTCTTTTGTGCATGGTTTCTGAAGTCAAAAATAATTCTTGTATTTGCTCCAATATGAATAAAGTATTTTTCTCTTTTGTTTCTTTTGTGAATTTTTTGTAGTTTCAAAATGAGAAGCATAACTTACGTATTTGTTTTATTTTCTTTTGTGGTGTGTATCCACTTGGTGTCTGTTCTCTGGGCTTCTTGGATCTGTAGTTTGGTATGACATTAACTTGGGGAAATTCTCAGTCTTTATTGTTTCATATATTTCTTGTGTTTCATTCTTCTTTTCTTCTGGTTTTCCCATTATGAATATGTTTGACTTTTAAAGTTGTCCCACAATTCCCAGATACTCTGTTCTTTTTTACAGTATGCTTACTTTTTGCTTTTCAATTTTGGTGGTTTCTATTGAGATGTCCTTCATCTTAAAGATTCTTCAAAAAAGTAGGCCCAAATCTGTACCACATTGGTTTAGGAACTGACTTCCTTAACAAGACTTAAAGCCCAAGAAGTAAAATCAAGAATCAATAAATGGGATGGAATCAAATTAAAAAGCTTCTTTACAACAAAGGAAACAATAACGTGAAGAGAGAGCCTACAAAATGGGAAAAAGTCTTTACCACATGCACCTCAGATAGAGCATTAATCACCAGAATATATAAAGAACTCAGAAGACTCAACACCAAAAAAATAAATAACCCAGTCAATAAATGGGCAAAGGAACTGAACAGCCACTTCACAGAAGAAAAAACAATTGATCAACAAATTTATGAAAAAATGTTCAACATCTCTAGCAATTAGACAAATGTAAATCAAAACTATACTGAGATTCCATCTCAATCCAGTTAGAATGGCAATTATCAAGAATACAAGCAACAATTGATGTTGGTAAGGATGTGGGGAAAAAGGTACACTCATACATTGCTGGTGGGACTGCAAATTAGTGCAATCACTCTGGAAAGCAGTGTGGAGGTTCCTTAGAAAACTTGGAATGGAACCACCATTTGACCCAGCTATCCCACTCCTAGGTATATGCATCAAGGACTTAAAATCAGCATATTACAGTGAGGCAGTCACATCAATGTTTATAGCAGCTCAATTCACAATAGCTAAACTATGGAACCAACCTAAATGCCCTTCAACAGATGAATGGGTAAATAAAATGTGCTCTATATATACAATGGAATATTAGCCTTAAAGAAGAATGAAATTATGGCATTTGCTGGTAAATGAATGGAACTGGAGAATATTGTGCTAAGTGAAATAAATAAATTCCAAAGATTCAAAAGGCCAGATATATTTTCTATGATATAAGGATGCTAATTCACAATAAAGGTGGGAGGAGAACAGAAGTATTTTGGACTAGACAAAGGGGAGAGAAAGGAGGGAAAGGGGTTTGGGGGTAGGAATGATAGTAAAATGAATCAGACATCATTATGTGCATATATGATTACATTCCTGTGTAACTCTATATCATATACAACCAGACAAACTTAGAACAAATAAATATTTTTAAAAGACTCTTCAGCAATTTCTAGGCTGTTAATAAACCCATCAAAAGATTCTTCATTTATTTTTTTGTGGTGGGAAAGAGTACCAGGGTTTGAACCCAAGGGTTGTTAACCACTGAGCTACATTCAGCCCTATTTATTTTTTATTTTGAGATGGGTCTTGTTACATTGCTAAGGGCCTCACTAAATTGCTCGGACTGGCTTTTAACTTATGATCCTCCTGCCTTAGCATCCCAAATCACTGGGATTATAAGCTTGTGCCACCATACCCTGCTAGGATTTTTCATTTCTGTTAGAATATTTTTGATCTCTAAAATCTAATTGTGTTTCATTCTTAGATTTTTTTTAGCTTTAAGCTTGCATTGTCCATATGTTCTCCTATTCAGTCTACTTTATCCAGTAGAGCACTTTCATAAATCATAGTCCTTGGCTGGTCTGATAATTCCAGCAACTCTGCCAAACATTTCAAATTCTTGGTCTGATCATTTTAACATCCCTGCCATATCTGAGTCTGGTTCTGATGTTCCCTTTGTCTCTTCAAACTGTTTGTGTTAATGACCTGTAGTACATCTTATAATTTTTTTGTAGATAGCCAGACATGAGGTACTGAGTAAAAGGAACTGCTATAAATGCATATTTAGTACCATGATGATCAGGTGTCTGTGTGTGAGTGTAGGCAAGGGCTCTATAGTCCTATTATTATTGTGCTTTAGTCTTTTATGAAACTATGCTTCTGGACTGTGGGCTGCACAAGTTATAATTTCCCCCTCCTTAGGTATGACAGGATGGGAAAGAGGGGGCTGTATTGAATATTTCCCTTCTTGCAGGTCCGTTAAAACTCTTATTTTTCTATTCAAATATTTTCAAACATATATTTATTTTGTAAATACTAATTTATATCAAGGTCCATGAAAGCAAAAATTATCATTCAAATATTGAAATAAAATTAATAATTATTTGAACTCCACAATCTTGATTATAGGTTTCTAAAACCATCTCTGGCAGTTTTCTGAAGAATATATTTATATATAGCTTTATTTTTACCTTTTTAATAAATTTTTCTGTTGTCTTTTTCAAGACTGCATTTTATGGTTACTAAATTTGAATCTATTGAGAGCGTCAGTTGGCTTTCCTCTTGAGATTATCAGATTTTTAACTGATAGCCTATGTTCTTTTTAGTTACCCACTTAATAAATTCACAGTAAATTCTGCCAAATCAATGCTAATATCATTTAGCAAGATTAATTCTAATTTTTAAAGCAAATGTTGTACATATACACAATGAAATATTACTCAGACACAAAGAGGAATGAGATTATGGCATTTTCTGGTAAATGGATGGAACTGGAGACTATCATGCTAAGTGAAATAAGCCAATCCTAAAAAATCAAATCCAGACCTTCTGTCCGTTATGCAGATACTTGCACACAATCAGAGGGGTGGGGAGAATAGAAGTAATTTGGATTAGCAAAAGGGGAATGAAGGGAAGGGAGGGGGAATGGGAATAGGAAAGACAGTAGAATAAATTGGACATGTATGAATATGTTGTGTAACTCTACATCATGTACAACTGAAAGAATGGGAAGTTATATCCATGTATGTATAATATGTCAAAATACATTCTATGATCATGTATAACAAAAGAACAAATAAAAAATTTTTTAAAGATTAATCTTAATTTTAACATAATTTCTAAATTAATTCCAACCTTTTCTGCATTAGAACTTGTAGGTATAATAGCCATAATATTTTCACCAGTTTTATCTCCATTGAATGAATATTTTTGAAAACAAAACTCATAAAGAAGTTATTTGTGATTATTCTGAATGTGTTCCAAATATAAATGCTGTAATTTTGTAGGTTTTCCCTACAAAATTCCATTTTAGTGAAGAATACTGAATAATCCAATTAAATTCCTCAAAAGAGAATTCCAAAAGAAAAAAGTATTTTAATGTGCAATTAGAAAATTTCAAAATTAAAAGTGTGTGAGTTCACATTTTTCCAATTCCTCCATTTCTTTTATAGGAACACATTTCAGTGAATTTCTGTTTTGAGCGTTGTTTTTATAATTGAAACTTTTCAAAATAAATGGTAAAAGCTGAAGTTTTTGCTTTCCATTCATTGACTACTTGCCTAAAATTATGTAAATGACATTGAACAAATAAAATTTTGGACGACTTTTTTATATGACTAATTTTCAAAGTTGTTTTTTAAAGACTTGAACTTTCCTCAGATTTGATTGATTGTATAAAATAGAGAAAATATATTGTATCTTGCATATAAATATCAAGGCAAGCTTCATGCATTGTTTTGTAGTTTATTTATACTATTGTATCAAATACTTTAAAGTCTGGTAACAGACATGTCTGTTTTAATTAGATTTTAAAACTTATTTGGTTCTGAATGTATATTATTCAGAATTACTAATACATTTCCTCTTCATAAGATTCTTAATTTAGTAAGAATTTTTTGGCATAACACTATAAAAAATTCTATTTATTTTAATACTACAAAATCTTTCATCTTCAATGTTGACTTTTTAAATTAATTTACAATGGCATCTCAATGATGGCAGATGTCCTTACTTTAGGGAGAAAAATCTTAGAAAAACTTTAGTTTCTGTTTCATTAATTGGGTGAAAAAAACTCAACCCTTATTGGAATTATATTAAATCACTGTCTAGTTTTTGTACTGGATCATGTTGAGATAAAAATGGCATTATTTGTTATCAATTAATTTGTCTTACATGCACAAGATACTGTAGAATAAAAATGAAAGAAACTTCTTTTTAAGAATAGTCACTCAATTTGTGTGAAAATTTATGCATCCCAGAATGATATTTACATGTATATTTCGTATTTGCATGAACTGAAGCATCTTTAGTCTTCTAGCATCTATAGTCTTCTTACAATAAATATTAAATTAACTTTGAAGTAAGTTGTTAGGGTCTGGATCTGGAATGGCTCCCAGAGGCTCAAACCTTGGTTCCCAACAGCTCTGTTCAGAAGTGGAGATGATAGGAAGTGATTGGATCATGGGAACTCTAACCTCATTGGTGGATTAATCCACTGGGGGTGGAGCATGGTTGGAGAAGTAGATCACTGGGGACATGGCCTGGAAAGGTATTCCATGTCCCTGGTCTCTCTCTGCTTTCTGGTTGCATGAGCTAAGTAGCTTTTCTCTGCCACATCCTTTCACCATGTTGTTTCATCCTTGGAGCCAGTTGGCCAAAGATTAAAATTTCTGAAACTGCAAGCCAAAATAAATCTTTTATCCTCTAAGTTGTTTTTCTCAGGTAATAGTCACAATGATGAAAAGCTAAGTAACACGTAAGTATTGATGATTCTTCATCAGATTTGTGTCTGCTTGTTTCTTGTGGTGACTGATATCTCTATAGATTCATGGTGGATGATAAATATCAATGTCCTATAAAAGTTATAGTTTGATTCCCAAATATTTTAGACAGGTAAATTCAGTACTTAATTTTTCATTAAACATTCTTTCTGGATCATTATCAGTGAATAGATTTATTATAAAAATACAGACTGTTATCAAGAAATAAATTAAATACTATAGATTTATACCAGACAGAAAGTGACAAAACCTCTGTAACAAGAACATTTAGACTAATCTACTCATAATCTGATCTCTCAGTTTTTATTTCCTATATAGTTTATGTATAGCTAACCTACAATTTCCTATGTTTCCTAAGGTCCTCATTGACTATCTTTGTGTATCTTACAGGCCATAGTGATATCCATGGTAAAACTGGGGTACACCGAGTGACTGGCTACAGCAGTGGTTTTGAATAGTTCCCTGTCATTACCTGTCTACAGAAGTAGTTAGCCATCTTTTGTATCCAGTACATTTTTTTTTAAACCAGCAAATATTCTACACGTTATTTTAAGAGGAAGTCATTGGTTGTATTTCATCAGAAAATGTTTAGGAAAAGAGAAATTGGTTATTCTGAATATAAGCACATGTTAAAAAGCAAATTCTATGTATTCTCCATGCATCTTACACATTACTATAAGACCAAGATGGGAGATTCTCACAAATACATTTTAGCTTTTTGAAATTAAAAATGAAACATCCAAGACAAATAATATATCAAATGAGGCATAATTAAGGACTTTCCTCTGCAGATTGGGAAGGTTTTGGACAAAGTTGGATATGTTTGTCCCACTATTAGATAATCAGGTGTGGACAGTCAAGTAGGCATTTAGATAAATGAATCTGGAGTCTCAGGGAGACATCTGTTCCAAATCAACACATTTGAAATCATGACTAACTAGAGCATATTTAAGGCCATGAGATAGCATGACACCACTAAAGGGAGTGAGAAAAATCAGGGAAGAGTGAGCTCCAAGATAGTCCATCATGGGGAGAGGAAAGAGTATGAGGAACCAACAATGGAGAAGGGAAGTTGAAATTCAAATTGCAAAATATTACATATCAAATTGAAGAATCTCACACCTCACAGAACCAGAGTTCACTGAGTGCTTGCTTTCTGCTAGATGCTTCCATACCCTGGAATGTTCCTGAAGATGAGGTTGAACTCAAATGTGCAGGGACCAGAGCAGTGGGGGAAATTCCCTGATGCAGGTGAGTATAAGACCAGAGAGAGGAGTGAAAGTGCTTAACATGAGAAGGCAGGTCTCTTGCAAAGGAGTTTTTAAAATACTTTTCTCAATTTTGTGAGCAAAGAAAATTCCACCTGTGGAACAAATATGGCCTGTGTTGGCTTTAAGTTTGTGACAACTGCTATCTATGAACTCTTCAAAAGATGAAATATTTCTAGTTTCTTGGAAGGGTAAAGGAATCCAGTAGCAGACTGAAGAGCCCATGTTGAGAGTGGTGATGGAGGAAGGAAGACAGTTACTGAGATCAGAAGTCTCTGATGCCCTCATGGCTGTGTCATGCCTGGTTCCTGGGAATGTCTCTGTGCAAGGGCACAGGATGCCTAGCTGCATAAGGAGGCTCTGTGCAAGAGTTCTATCAGTTCTAACCTTGATGTCAGGCACACAGCTCCCAGGAAGGAAGGAGTTTTTATACTAGACAACCACAATATTTCACCAGCTCTGCTTCTCCAGTTCCTGCCCACCTTTCAGTAACTTTAAACAATGGACTTTCTTGAGAGCTACACAAAGCTCCTAACACTGCACTTTGCAACTATGGATTGCAACTGTGGAAAAGTTATATAGGATGTCCTAGTTTCTGTAACTTTCCTGCATACAAAGAATAATGGTTGCATAGTCTTTAATCTGATAATGAGATGTATATAAATAAAGACTGCTGGTGTAACTCTTTAGACCTGCATCTCCATCAGACAGCAGGCTCCACCTGATCCCAGCCTTATCTTCAAGATCTGTGTCTGTCAATCTTTAGTTTCAATCCCCCTTCTCCCCTCACTGGACCCCAGAGTTTGTCGACTGGTCGCAACAAGTCCATATTCTTTGTACTACACCAAACTGCTGTCCTAATATTTCTGAAACAAAGTAGACTGCTAATCTAAGCATCAAGGTGTGTCTTATAAATTTTTGAGGTGAACAAAAAAAGTGGAGAAATTTACATTATTTACTCCAAAATATTCTCACTACTACCTTTATATTTCTTCCCTGATCCCATCCGTCCATGTTCTAAATTAAAAATGGAGAAGCTTGTTTTTTACTAAAAGTCCCACATCTTTGAAATCTGAAGGAAACACATGGAACCTGTTATGATTTGGATATTCAGCATCCCCCAAAAGTTCCTGTGTTAATGCAGCATTGAAAATATTAGATTATGAGAGTCGTAAGCTATTAAGTGAATTAATCTCTTTGATGGATTAATGATTTGAAAGGACTACTGTTTTGGGTGCTAACTGTAGACAGATGGGACATGGCTGGAGGAGGTGTGTAACTGGAGGTGTGTCCTAGGGGATTATATCTTGTCCCCCTTGCTCCTCCTCCTATTTCTCTCTGCTTCCTGTCTGTCATGAGATGAATAGTTTTTTTTTTTTTTTTTTTTTCCGCCATGCCCTTCTAACATGATGTTCTGCCTCACCCTGGGCTCAGAGAAATGAATTCAACCAACCATTAGCTGAGACCTCTCCTCTGAACCCATGAGTTCAAATAAACTTTTCCTCCTCTAAGTTGTTCTTGTTGGGTATTTTGGTCAGTGACACACAGTTGACTAACACAGACTCCAAGCACAGATGAAGAAGAACCACCAATAATCCAGGTATCTTAAGGGCTTTGAGGAGTATTCATGGCTCCCTGAACATGATGTTGGAAATTAACTGGGCCCAGATGCTGCCCATTGTTCCTGGACTCAACTGCCTTTTTCTCTTTACTTTCTGGTTTACTTCTGGATTCAGACTGCCTGTGCATAATAGTTGGTGTGGGCATTCTGTCTTGGCTGTGCTTTTGGATTAACTTATGGAACCCACAAGGGGCAGCAGGAAGCATATTGACTGAGTCAGCAGGGTGGTGAGTGAGGTCAGGCTCTGCCCTCTACTATCTGGGCGACCTTGGGGCAAGCTGCACAGCCTTTCTTGACCTTGCTTTTCATTTTTTCAAATTCTTAAATAGAGATGAAAATGTCATCCTTTATTACTTTCTCAGATGATCCTGAACCTACAATGAAGTATTCGTGATTTCTCCTCCATTAGGATACTTTATTAACTTTATGAGTGTAAGGATTGTCATTTTAAGAGGAGGCAAGGGGGGAAATAATATGATGTGGAGAGAGGAAAAGGCAGGTTTAAAAAAAAATGGATAATGAACAAGGGAATCACCATGGGGTAGAGAAAGGAGTGTCCACCTAGGTGGAGAAACCTGCAAAACTCATGCTTTAATGTTTTGTGCTTTAGAAGTGCTTATGATTCATTCTCATAAGCAGAGAGAAAAATGATAATTATTGATGAATTGGCCATCCTTTCTGCAGAATTTTAGAGCTGAAAGAAACCTTTTGGATTAGGGATGCATATTTGATCTTTCCTAGATCCAGTTTATTGATTCCTATCCTGATATTTATTCTATTCCATTGATTTTTCATTATTTTACAATTATCAAGCATCTACCATGTGTGAGAACCCTTGCTTAGGCTCTGGGAATATCAAATGGCAAAAAACCAGTCTTGTTCTCAGGTAGCTCATAGTGTAATTGGGGAGGAAAGATAACCCCCATGGAGTCTGGATGAATACCAGCACAGGCAGCTTCTCCAGCACTTGAGATACCTTCCCTCCTGGTTGGGACACTGTGTTCTGCAGGCTTCCTTCCACATCTCTGGCAGCTTTCCTGGACTTCCTGGAAGCCATGTTTAAATTTAAAACATTATCTTTATTAAAAAAAATAGTTCCTATTGCTCCTTCATACCAGCTGCTCTTTAGGTATGAATTTCACTTATCAGAGCCTGATGTCTATAGGCAGTTCTTTCTTGTTATGGCAAAGTGACAAGCTCTAGTCTTTCTTTTCCTATCTGCAAAATTTTAGCAAGGACGGGTCCTTCTTAAAATGAAGTTACACTAACTTACTGGATCCACCTGATGAAGTAAAAAATTAATCCCTGTATTTCTCCTAACTTGCTTTGGAAAAATGATTTCACCCCTCAGTGCCTTGGTTTTTGTATTGCAAAATGGAGATAGGATTTGCTAATCTATCCTTTTTCCATGTTAATACTTCCATGAAGTATTAGAATTATTATTCAACCCTGTCTTCCCAGACACTCGCTTCTAATACTTTTGTGACTGTTCCCAACCACATACCAACAAGTCCACAATCCCTGGTATCCCATCCAGAAAACTGAGAGCTAACATGGCCATGTTCTTGTCTCCACCTGAAAAGTCAACCAGTCATCATGTCCCATCACCTGAATTTCTCTCAAACATGTTTTCCCAAGTTAAGCCTCCACTTTCTCTTCCTTGAGCTTTGTCCTAACTGGCCTGCTGTAAATCCTTTGCTTTTTTTCAATTCATCCTCCACGTCTGTTGTCTGTCCGTACTTGTCCTCCCAAGGGGTGAATGGGGAGAAAGTTTTACTCAGGGTGCAGCCAGTAGGGGGCACATCAACAGTAAAAAGATTGTGAAAGCAAAAATAAAACTTGCTAAAAGTCAGTCTGTTTCTTATTATCATTATGAACTCATGATTCTAAGCAATATCTACATGAAAATGCTAATCCCTAAAAAACATCTTTTGATGGTCTAAGTTCTACATACTAGTACTATATACTTGCTGCAGTTGCTGTTGAGTTTAATAATTAATATAGTAGCTCCAAGGTTGCTCATTTTAATACTTATCTTTTAGTATATACTGGGTTCTATACGGCAGTGAACTCAGAGCTCCCAGTTAGATGGTGGGCCTCTGACACTTGTGGACTTTACTATAACCCATTCAAATGGGGGAGCTAAGTTTGCGAGTGTTTCAGGATTAGGGGAGTTTACTCTGGTTAGTTTATTTCTCCAGTTCTGCTGGAACTACACATTCAAACATTTAAACAGTGATTTACAGTGATTATAAAGATAAATAGAACTTGAGTATATTTTATTATTCTATGTGACTACATGGAAACTTTACATGTTTAAAATTTATTACAGAAAAACTTTAAGCTATAATCTCTTTGGTATGGGCACCTTCTAGTTCATACAAAAAGTACACACATACATTTAAATAACACTTTTAAGGTTGAAAGTATTCTTATAGGTATTGTTTTATAATTGAGCAATTCAAGAATATAATGATTACTGAAAATAATTTGCCCTGTGACATAACTACATATTTGGTCTTCCTTCCTTGTTTCTGGGCACAGAGCTCCTAAAGCCTTGGTATTTCCTGAGTGATGAGAGACTTTGTTCTAATAAGATGACTCTTGGTGGGTACCTACATAGCTTCGGGTGGGGTTTGCTTGTCAAGTTCAAATCTTGACTAGAGGACTGGAATTTGTTCCCCACTCCCCAACCTCCAGGGATGCGAGAGGGACTAGAGATTGATTTAATAATTGCTCTTGCTTACATGATGAAACCTCTGTTGAAACCCCTACATAGCGGAGTTCACAGAGTTTCTGGATTATTATGATGGTACCCAGAGAGGGTATTGATTGCCATATGCATCTTTAACATCTGGCCATTCCTGAGTTTTATCCTTTATAATAACCCAATAATAGTGAGTAATGCCTTGAGTTCTATGAGTTGTTTTAGTAAATTATCAATCCTAGAGGGTTAATTGGAACCCTCAATTTGTATCCAAGTCAGACAGAAGTGTGGGTAACCTGAGAATGCTGTATTTGCAATTGGTGTCTAAACCGCGATAGCCTTGGGGGACTCAACCTTTAAACCTTTGGAGTCTGCCGTTAGCTTTGTATAGTTAGTGTCAGGATTAAACTGTATTGTGAGACACTTAATTGGATAATTGGTTTTTGGTGTGGAAAACTCCTACACATTTGGTGTTAGCAATGTTGCAGGTAATAAAACCCAACTCATTGTCCAGTAGAGAGTGCTAAAATGATCTTCTCTGGTTAGTTGTCAAGTCACTGATATGCCGTCAAGTACCATGGAGCTGTTATCAGCTCTAACACCCTGGGTACTCATCTCCCCGGGTTGCCTTCTTCCCTTTGCCATGTGAATACCCATTTTCCTTAACACCTCAGTATTTCTTTTCCTGGGGTAGTCATCTTCCACAGAGAGATTCTGAGTTGCATGAGGGCAGCCGTCTTCTCTCTCTGCTTGCATTTCCATTGTGACTTCGGCTGGTGCTCAGTAATTTTTGTGACCCAGGAGAATTCACCCTGGGAATAGGCACTTCCCCAAAATTATGTCAATGTAAACTCTATAAGGCCTTTGTTGTCTTTTCCCTTTGTTTTTTTCTGTCTCCAGGGAAACATCCAGATAACTGAGTGCCACTTCCTGGAGAATGATTGACTGACTGCTCTGGCTTGCCACCAGCCCTGCTTTCTTACATGACACTGCTACTGTGACGCTGTTAGGGCTGGGCATGGGCTGAAGGCACTTTTCCTGCAATGCAGGGTTTTTCTCCAGGTACTCAGCTCATGCCACATAGGATGCTTCCACCTCCCCAGGGGAATTGTATGGCTTTCTCTCTACGTTCTTCTTCATTCCCAAAATGACAATATCTCATTTGCATGGCATTGCATAAAAATGAAATATATGGAATGGGCCCTACACTCACCTGATTTTTAAAATTATGCTATAGAAAGATAACTGTTGAGATTTTATTGCTGTAACTTATGTTGTATCTGTTTCCAAGCACTATTGCAACATAGAACCACAACTGGGTGACTTAAATATCAGAAATACATGGTCTCACAGGTCTGGGACCAGAACCTGAGATGGAGGTTTTGGCAGAGCTGGTCTCTTTTGGGGGCTGTCTGAATCTCTTCTGTTTTCCTCTTCTAGCTTCTGGTGGTTTTCTGGCCAACTTTGATACTCTTTGGCTTATAAAGAATTATCCAGGTCTCTACCTTCATCCTCACATAATGTTTTCCCTGTATGTGTATCTGTATCTGAATTTTCCCTTTTGATAAAGACACTGATCCTGTTGGACTAGGGGCCTACCCTGCTCCCACATGACCTCATCTTATCTAATAACACCTGCAGTGACCCTATTTCCAAATACAGGTGAGGCACCAGGGGTTAGGACATGGAAATATGAATTTTGAGGTCACTATACAACCCATAGCACATATCCTACATAATATTTTAATGTCTGGACATTCAAGTAGGAGTAAAAGCATTTTATATTTATCAGAGCAAAGAATTTAATACTATTTTATATATACACTTTTGTGGACTTTTAAAATGCCACTACCCAATTTATCGAAGAAAGACTATAGTTTATTTGTTTGCTGTTCTTTTTTTGGAAATTTATCAAGAGTTGCTCATGTTTTTAGCAAACCACGTTATTAACAGCCACATTCTGCATAGTATTTAGGTCACCAAGACAACTTAAGGCGATTTTTGTTTCTGGAAAAATATCAGGCAGTTACAGAACTGGTGCGTCTAAGAAACTGAGGCAGCATGAAGACTCCCTTCAAACCCCGATTCTTGCAATTCAGAAAGATGTCAGACATGTCACTCAGAGTAATAGTACTGAGTTTATTGAAGGAACAGGAAAAGGGGAAGAGGACACTCTCAAGGGAGAGATTGGGTCCTCTCAGAGAGGACAGGGACAATGTGCCTCTCCTACACTCCAGTTTTGCTGGGCATCCCAGAGAAGTTTCCAGAGAATCCTGCCCAGGTCTACCTCTTGCCTTTTGACTGACAACAGAATGACATCAGACTTTCAAATCCCCACTGTCTTGACAACTTTAGGTCACCTTGGCCCATACTGAATGGGTCCAACTGGATTCTTAACCATAAAATAAAATTCTTACAGATTTTACGGTTAGGCAGAACTATCCTTATCTCCCAGAATTTCAGGATCTGGTCACAGAAGTCCCCTCCTTCAGGGTAATTTGTGATTCTCCTATCAACATTATCTTGGGCCTGCGTTTTTCCTGCGGATAGGTAGTCTGCTAGGAAATGTCACATAGGCTGTACACTTAGGCCAGGCAGGGTTATAGGTAAAATGCTTCTTGAAAAAGAAAGCATGTGGAGTTCAGCACAGTGGGCCCGTTGTATAGAATTAGTTTCTTAACCTTGTGTTCCCACCGTCCTCATCTATCTGTCTCCTAACACTACTACTGTAAAAGTTATCTGAAAAATGGTTTTTATGTTTTTACACAATTGTTCTTTCTCCAGTTGAAAGTTCGGACTGACAAAATAGTCTAAGCCAGGTTTATGGACATTTTCTTCTACAGATTATAGCATATACATGTGACATGTATATACACAATACATACATATGGTGTATGTATAAAGTTACATGTTTGTGGCATCTGGGAGGTCAGAGCATAATCATATTGTGAAATTCTTGGAAGATTCTACTATTATCTTTTAAAATTCCTATGAAGATTGGTAATATTTTGCAAGCCTCACTTCTGTCATTCTTATTCAGCTACTAGGGGCTCTTTCTGCACTGCCTGATTTTGTTCTCAGAGTTTCAGAAGCCCAGCAGTTTAATCAAGTCTTCAGTTAAGTGTTTTTAACAGTGGGAAATGTTCCTGGGAGTTTAAATACAATCACAGCTTAAAAGAGTAAGGTTTAAATTCCTTTTATTTAACATGTGTACCGATATGCATGTTAGTTTGAAAGTTTCTGGTAGTAGCTGTCAGAAAGAGTCTTGAATATTTAATGAAGGGTTCTAACTTTCATCTGAGTCCACAGAGGAACAATTTAGGAGGACAGAGGCTGGCTGTTCTTTGTTGACTTTCATGGATCAATTGGTGTGCAAATATTGAATTCTTTCCTACTATAATAACAGGCAAATAGCAGCACACCTACTTTCCAGAATATCAAAAGTATGAAATACTCAAAGGATTGTGTGTGTATGTGTAGAAATTCTTTTTTTATCCAGAGAAATACAGGACAAGCAAGGACTCAGTAAAAATCGAATTGAGAATCTCAGTTTTTCAGAGCTGAAAGGATCCTTAGTGATTATCTAGCCTATTCCACCTGCTTGTCATCCATCTCTTTTTCAAATAATGATACTTTGACAACGCCCTCCCCCCTTGAGGTTAACTGAAATGATGGCCATTATACATATTCTTGGCTTATTATTATAGTGTTATTATGGTGTTATTGCTGGTGTGGGGGCACACACCTGTAATCTCAGCAACTCAGGAGGCTGAGGCAGAAGGATCACAAGTTTGAGGCCAGTCTGGGTAACTTAATAAGCCCCTTAACAAATTAGAAGACCATGACTTAAAAAAAAATAGTAGGGATGTAATGCTGTGGTCAAAGCACCCCTGGGTTCAATCACCAGTACCATAAAACAACAACAACATTTTTTTTTGCATTTTTTTCAGATTTTTTATTGAGATGTCTGAGGACTTTGCCTGGGAACCACCAGATGGCTCCCTGTGAAATGTCACTTTCAAGAACTCTAGGGCTGGGGATATAGCTCAGTTGGTAGAGTGCTTGCCTCACAAGCACAAGGCCCTGGGTTCAAATCCCCGGCACCTCAAAAAAAAAAAAAAAAAAAAAAGAACTCTACCTTTTTAATTTTTTTTCAGGACTTCATTTATTTGCTTCAAATATCATAGATAATTAAACAGTAAAATGGTTCATTCTTTGTAACTCCATTGTAAATTATCCTATTAGGTGGACCCCTGAGATAAATTTCTCAAAAAATTTGGATCTAGGGATATTTCTCATTTTTCAGAGTTAGTTGTTTAATTTTACATTATGAAGAGGATGATTATGCTTCCTTCTTCACCTTGGCTGCTAGGAAACCCAGATAGTATTTGTGAAATTAAACATCTAATAGGATAGAAGATATTATGACATTTACAAACTAACTTTGGTTTTATTTTATTTTTCTAATCTTTTATCCTGTTTTTTAAAATCCCTACTTCTGCCTTTCCTTATTTTTATCTTATTAAACTGTAGGTTCTTTTTAATTTACAGGAGATATCCTTCCTTGGATTTGTTATTTATAGGACACCAAAATATACTAGCTACTAGATAGAGCAACCTTAGAAGTTGTGGTGAGACATGCTAAAATGATAGAGGTTCCAATTAAATGTTTTATCATTTAGTATTTAAATAAAATTGGGGGGTTTATCAAATAGAAAGAACATGAAAAGAATGCAGTGTTTACCTGAAAGTTCCTCTGCCAAATGAGAAAATATCATACTTAATGCATATTAAAAATACAGTATACCTTAAAAACAAACTGTTGAATGAAATTAATCTAAAAGTTTCTCTAGTGGTATAGTAACCCTGGATGAGGATTATAGGCTCAGATATGACTTGGACATTAAGGTCATGATATGACTCAGACCCAGAGATGTGTAATATTTGGTTACCTCCTGTAAGTTTTATAGTCCTTGTTAAAAATATAACATCCCATCTGTATTTTGAATAAGAATTCAGTCTGAGTTTCAGCCAATCATTCTGGTTGTTAAGGATGTTTTTTAGAAAACTGAGCAGGCTACCCCAAAGATTATTTGGAAAGGTAGCTTCAAAACTGTTTTGGATGATTCGAATTTTTTTTTGTTTTAGAATGAGTCAACAAATTTTAATCCTAGAAAAATTCAGTATTAAGTCTATGAATGTTTATGAGAATCAAGTTCATGATATCAGAAGTTTGTGTAAAAAGCTGTACATATTTGTGGTTTTCGTATGTACAATATTTAAGAGGATTTGGCTTATTAAAGTAACAGATTATCCTTGTGATCCTAATTTAAAAGGTATAATTGAATGAATGATTTTTACCTGTAAGCCAATGTTTGCATTCAAGCCACTTGAGCCCTGGCGTATCTCCTCCTCAATGCCAGATACTACAAATAAGTGACTGATCAGCGTAGCTCAGTTACCCACCAGTAAACGGGTAAAGGCTTCATTTCTGGGTGCTCTTTCCTTCTGGGCACTAGCTGTTTCATTGCCCTGTGTCCTTCCACACCTGTGTGTCTGTCCATGCTGCACTTGTTCCAGATACCCACGGCCAGTCCTCTCTCATGCTTAAAGTCACGCTTTAAGGCAGAATGGCAACATCACCTTGGGGGGCATCCCTCTCCTCCTCCCCAGGCAAGATAATCTCCAGCTACGGTCGTGCTTTGCACTCTCTGCCCTGAAATATGTACGCTTGTCCATCACTGATGGGATCACACATCCATAAAGGCAGAGATTCTCACTTAGGCTCAGTGCCTGGTCCATAACAGTTGCTTAATGCTTGTTAAATTTAACTAACCTAATGAGTTAAATTGACATAAATTAAATGTACCAACAAGCTAGATAACAGGCCATTCATGATTTCACTAACTCTTATTTGGGATCCCATAAAATCATAATAAATCCTGAGAGATTTCAAAGATAATCTAGTTTTGTTTCTTTCATTATTTTTGTGTTCAATGAAGAATGCAATTTGAAAAAAGTCTTCTATAGCATAAAATAGCATGAAAGCCACTGAGTCATTCTTGGGAAAACCCTTTAGTTTTAGTTGAATAAACTAAAGATTTTTTAAATATAAAAATGTTAAATGTCTGGTTTCTCTTGAAAAAATAAGACCCAGCCACTCAGGTTTCCATTCTCAAAAAAAGGCCAATCTGCTGGGAACCCTCTTCAATTCATCACAGTCCTTAACACCCACTGCAGTTTCTCTGATGCAGAAACTGAACTATCAAGATGGCATGGCATTGAAACCCAGAAATGATGGCTCTACGGACCATGGTAGTACACCAGGTCTTCTTGCTTCGTTTATGTTACTTGCCTATTACCAAAGGCAATTGAACTTGAGGACCCCACTTTTGCAATAAATGTATTTCAATGAAGTATCATGGGAAAAACACTGTTTACAAATCAAACCCCATATGCATATTGTTTAATATTGAGAAGAATCAATTGTAAACGTAAACTAACTCTTTTGGGCATCAAATAAGCACACTTGTGCATATTTCTAATACCTTGACAAGAGCTACTTCTTAACTTGGTGTCTGATTTGAGAACTCAACTTGTTCTATTAAAAATCTGTAAAATTTTCTTCCTTTTATCACTATGATATTTACTTTTACAGAGGAAACTTGAGCTCAGCATGTTCTTCCTTTGCAAGTAATCTGTTTAAGATTATATCGCTTATGAAAGTTTTAACATGAAAATAAAAACATTGCCAAAACAAGTTTTAGATGGAGCAACAATAAAAATTTTGGTCCGGGCCATGGTAAGTTCATTAGAGCTATAGATTCCAATGTTCTTTCTTCCTAGAGAGTTTTCCTTTTTGATAGTTTTTAAAGTTTTATTAGCATATAAATTCCACATAACATTTACCCAATTCAATGATTTTGGATTTCAGAACATTTACATCATCCCACAAAGTTCCTTTGTGCTCATTTGCAGTTTTCTCTCCGCTCCCACCTTCAGTCCTAGGCAAGCTTGAGCCAGGACTATCAGAGCCCCAGTCATGACCTCAGCCTCAACCTTGTAGAACTGTTGGCACTCCCCACTTACTCATCATCAAGATCATCAGTTCCACAGATAATGCCACTGGGTGTGGGTGTCTCCAGCACACCAAATGGAGTAGCAACCCATCCTCACAGCCTTTCCCCTGCCCCAGCAAAACTCCTGTGGTTATGAGCTGGAGGGCAGGAAAGAAGAGGGATTGGAGCAGCTCCCAGCAAGAATGTCTCACTCCTTATTGGCCTTATTTGAAATTTGAATGTTAAAAAAGTATACATGCTTCTCAGTTTATTATTAGTACTTCTTTTAAGGAAGAAGATTTACTGACAATCTCACTCAGTCACAGCCAGTTTAATCTTTTGTGTATGTTAAAATTTTTTCACCCTTCATTTTTTTTCTGGTTTCTTTCCCACCGATGTCAATGGCCAACCCATTGGATCTTTGTGCTCTCTATTCTACTGCTTTCTCTTTTTATCTTATTGTCTTCAACTCTGTTTTCTCATGGAGCCATTCCAGTTGATCTCTGAGCTCACCGATTCTGTTTCCTGCCATGCATCATCTTCCCTACATTGCTTTTGGATGAATTTTTATTAGCTACTGCAATATTAGTGTTTTTCACTTGTTTGTGCCTGTGCCACAACCTTTTAATATTATCCTTGCCCCTTCTTTAGTTCTATTAATATGACTCCCCTTAATTCTGTAAAGTTCTACAGTTTTAAAAATGGAAGTACTTTTCAATTTTTTTCTGATTCACTTGTATGAATAAGAATCATTTTTCTGCATCTTTGAGCAATGATTTAATTCTTTGATCTTTTTTCCCGACTTTTTTTATCGGTGCATTATAGTTGTACATACTGATGGGATAATTCTTTGATCTTCTAGTGTTTTATTTATATACTTTGCTGATTACTCAAACTTGAATAAGGAATATTGGTGTTTGCTGGATGATATGACCCACATATTTTATTGGATTCTTTCACTGTTCACCAACATACTGTCAGAATTCATTCCCTTTTCAAGAACACAAGCTGGAAGTCGAAATAGATACCCAAGTCTCTGGCTTTAAGTTTTTGATGTTCAAAAGTCATTTATCCAGTCCAACTTTAATGAGACACTAACAACTGAGTTGGTGCCTTTCTGACTGTACAGTAACTCCTCTAGAGTTAGAGGTGGAACCTGGGATCTTCAGTCTCTGAAGTGGGTTGTCTCCTGTTTCTGCCCCATCTACATACCTTGACATCACAAGACACATGCACTATTGCAACATATGGAGTCCTTGATCTCATGGCCTAGTTCAGTGATGGGTAGGATGGTCCCCAGCATCAACCTATTAATGAATAAAGCACTGAAGAATTCTCAGGGAAGAATTCTTCTAGGAAAGAATATCCTCTTGAGGAAGCAGATCTCGATAGTATACATTATGTCTGTGCTGGAGACCTATATGTGAACTCACTGATGATCATCTTAGTATGAGCTAGCTATATCTCAGGACCAATGATTAAAAAACACCATTTATATTCTTTATTTATATCCTTAGTTTCTACTACTGGTATTTTAAAGTGGTAGGGGAAAATTAACAACTAATATTTAGTATATTAGAAATTAACAACCAATTTTTAGTATTTGAATCAATACTAAAACTATTCAAATAACAATTGAAATGATAAAACATTTTCATGTTCAGAGGGAAGCTCTTTTCTATGACTCTTAAATTTTTTAGCATAAATTTCAGAAAAATGTATTTCCTATTTTATATACAAAGAGATATCTAGCATATCTAGGGAGAATGTGAGCTAGAGCTATAAATTTCAATTTTTAATGTACACAGTTGCTCAAAACTGAACAAATTCCCTGGTGATCCTGTTAAAATGCACATCTCTCATTTCTAATAAGTTTCCTAGGGATGCCGATACTACTTTTATGAGCAGTAAGGTGCTACAAGATCTGGTGTACTGTTTCCATAATTTGAAGATCAAATCACCCACATTTTGATTACCATTCAGGAAGACTCAAACTGGGACAATTCTGCAACATTATCATTTCCAGACTTGTGTTTTGTGACCTGTACCCTCAAAGCAGAAGCTGTCACCAAATGATTGCTCTGACAATAATTGTGTATTATTTCATGTTCACCCGTGGCTTTCTTTTTTATCTGGGAGGAGACTGTTAGAGTAAGGAGGTGGCAACCACAGATAAGTCTTTTATTTTCATGACACCAATCATAAAATTTAAAAACCGCTCCTAAAGGTTTGAAGTGGGCTTTATTGTATAGCAGGTGATTTCTTAAAAATTCAGACGTTCCTTTGAGAACTTGGATGAAACAAGAAGTCACAAAGCTCCACAGGTAGATTTCTGAAAGTAATGCTGTTTTTCAAATAGAAAAATAGCTAAGCATGAGTTTGGAGCCTTAGGAAAAAAGAGCAAGTGATCTGCCATAAGAAAGTTGACTCTGCTCTACAAGAGCTGAATTGTTGATGCTTTAGCATTTAATAAAAATGCTTCTATTGCTTTGGAAGACATTGTGGAAGATCCTTCAAAAAGATCCCATTGTAGTTCTTTGTTTGCCAATTTGGACATTTTTATGACGTCAAATTTAAGTCAGAGTTGATTTTCAGGGTAAGATGCTTTTATCCCCCTGCTTGCTTGACATCAACTATTTCCTAGACCCCTCTTCCAGCATACTTGCTTCTTTATTATGATATTTTCTCTAGAGAACTAACTTTTCCATTGAGAGTTTCAGTTTCTGAGTTATGTTGTGGCTAAGGATTGCAAGGTGTTTAGCTAGAAATACACAAAAGAGTAAACTTGGGACCTCACATAAAATAAAGATAAGGGTGGTGTTTTCAGTGATAGAGCCATCTGAAACTGGCCTGCAAGAATTATTTGACCAATGGATATAGGTGGAAAAGCAACATACTCAGGAAACTTTAAAAACAAAGTGTTTGGAAAAAGCAAATTAATTAAAATATCACCAATGCCAATTCTGTAGCCTTGGACTAATTATTGCAGTTGTTTTTTAATTTCTCCTGCTACATGGCTAAACATTCAGTTGCACCAGTGAGTTAAAACAGTAAGCTCCTTCCAAGGAGTATAGTTTTGTATGTTTTTTTTTTTTACCAAGGAAGTCATTCTTTGAAGTTTCTTTTATATCTTTATATTTTAGGTGCATAACAGTTTATTGCCAGATTAATTTGTAAACTTGTAACCCAGCTTCCTTCTGTTCTTTCTCCCTCTTGCCTTTTCTGCTTTTGGCCCATTCCTTTGAGATCACTTCATGAATAAAAATCCCCTGTGCATGTCTCTAATCCCAGCTGTTCGGGAGGCTGAGGCAGGGGGATGAAGAGTTCAAAGCCATTCTTAGCAAGAGCAAGGTGCTAAGCAACTCAGTGAGACCCTGTCTCTAAATAAAATACAAAAATAGAGCTGGGAATGTGGCTCAGTGGTTGAGTGCCCCTGAGTTCAATTTCTAGTATCACCCCCTCCCCCCCCCCAAAAAAAATCCCCCCTGTAGCTGCTCCACTGTGTGTTACTGAATGTCTAGTCTCCTCTCTTTGGTCCCAGACTCTGCTTGGGTAAACTTTTCATGCCTTTCCATGTCATGTTGATGAAACATCTGCCAGTGCTCCTCGCCCCAGTAGATCCAACTTCTGACTTCAGACAGCAAGTTTTGCCATAATTATCTGTAAATTGTTCTTATTCCCAGCAGAAAGCCTTTTGCTACTGTCCTGATGCCCCTGGCTCTTTAAGCATCTTTCTCAACATTCACTGTTCTATTTTCTGTCTGCTAAATGATGTCCCACTGTTATAAGAAATTTCACCTTAAGACAGACCTTTAATGAAAACATTTGACAACTCTTAATTCCCTTTTCCAGCTTAATCAGTTCTGATGATTTATTATCTTTTTATTACATTTACTCTTGTGCAAAATCAGATCTGGTAGTGAAATGAAATTGCAAAAACGTTATGGTAAGTGTCCAATGCCTGGGAAGGACACTCCCCTCTCTTAGGCTTTCCCCAGGACGGTCCCTACCTTTTGCATTGTCAATAACTGAATTCAGAGTCTGACTACTCCCTCCCGAAAGGTAGTAGATGTCTGTGAAAAGAGCTGTTTCTTCTTATCTGTTTCTGTGAGCATGCTTTATGTTAGAGACCCTGCACAAGACCTTCAGCCGCATAGATTAGGAATTAAAAAAAAAAAAAAGGAAAGAGGAAAAAGCCCCAGTGATAGGATGGGTCTAAGATGACGTCTAATAACCTATATATAATAGGTAACCTATTATATGATAATAAAATAGGTTATATTATATAATAATAACCTATAACCTATAAATAATGTAAGAAACTGTGGATCAGGGCTCAGAATTTTGGAGTGCTAGTCTCCTCAGGGTCCGCCGGCGTAAAATAAAGTTTGGTTTCTCCTACTTTCTGAGTGCCCTCTTGTCGTTTCCACAACACTCTTACTCATTTTGTAACCACTGACTGTGTTCTTTTAAAATAAGTATTATCAATATATAAACCAACAACTCTCTAAACAATATTTTACTACAATAAAAATAGTAATACCAATGAATACCAGAAACTGAAAAAGAACCAATACAGGGCAAATATACGTGTACAAAACTGCGTGTGTGAATTTAAATAAGTGAAGGAAAGTTTGTTTAGTATAGGTTTTTTTTTAGGATAGGATAATATTTCAGCAAGACATGAATACATATTTTCTCATGTTTCATAATCCATATGGACTAATGAATTAAATATAAAAACTAAATTATAATAAAAATTGACTTTGACCATTTATTCTATGTATGGAAGAAAAATAACTTCACTTTTGAAGAAATAAATCACAATGGAATTATTGATACCTTTAAGAAAGGACATGCTTAAAATTTCTGTGTCATGACAGAAGACTCAAGGTGCTGATCTATATGATGTTTTTTAAAAAATAATATATATAAAGAAGATACCCCCCAATTTTTTATTATTGTTTATTATTTTTTTATATTTTACAGACTGCATTTTGATTGATTGTATAAGTGTAAAAGAGAATATGAATGCATCTCCCTGGATTATGAATGCTGCAAGAACAGGGACATTTCCTTGTGTTTAACACATAATAGGTATATAATATATATTGAATGATTAAATGAATATGGGAAAACAATCAGAAAACAGAAGTTCATAATTGTAAGACTAAATATATGATATAACCCTGAACAACTAAAATGATTTTCAAATGCTAACTAAAATAGTTTTTGAATTATAAAATGCAGTATCAGCAAGATTGTGGAATTGGTATACTTTCCTTATAGCTGCTCTTCAACTGGTTGGTACCGTTTGGAAGGTAATAGGACAATTAGTACATGCATATATATATACATATGTATATATATATACATATACATATAAATATATATACAAAAATGTGTGTATATGTACACACGTATTTATATACAAACATGTATATACATTGTTTTTCATTCTCATGAGCCTAGGTGTATGTGTATATGTGTGTGTGTATATACATTATATATATATATATATATATATATATATATACAAAAAATTCAAAGAATATATATTACATATTTTTACATTTTCATGAGCCTGGGAAAGCTATTGGTTTCCCTGTGAAATTGTAATAATTACTTATTAACAATGAAGCTCTCCTCTGCCAGTATTGACACACTCATTAGTGAATTTTTTTGAAAATGGGAAGTGCAGTTTCAGATGAGGGTCCAGGAGGGACTTGGAAGGAATACTTGTAAAGCATTGTCTACTCTCACATGCCTATGAAGCCAGAAGGGGTACTAGTACCTGAATACCAGAGGGAGGCTTGGAGAGATTCCAAAACAGGATAAACACAAGATAGTTGTATTTGCTTCAACAACAGATGGGAACATTTTTGAGTGGATTGACTGGTGTATCTCCATTAGGGGATAATTTGCAACACTGAAGATAGTAACTGTATTTATTTATTTATTTATTTTAATTCATTTTTATTGTAAACAAATGGGATACATCTTGTTTCTCTGTTTGTACATGAAGTAGAGGCATACTATTTGTGTAATCATACATTTACATAGGGTAATAGTTTTTGACTCATTCTGTTATTTTTCCCTCCCCCCCACCCCTCCCAACCCTCTTTTCCCTCTATACAGTCCCTCCTTCCTCCATTCTTGCCCCCTTCTCACCCCCTATATGTGTCATCACTGCTTATCAGTGAGATTATTCGTCTTTTGGTTTTTTGAGATTGGCTTATCTCACTTAGCATGATATTCTCCAATTTCATCCATTTGCCTGAAAAAGCCATAATTTTATTATTCTTTATGACTGAGTAATATTCCATGGTATATATATACCACAGTTTCTTCATCCATTCATCAGTTGAAGGGCATCTAGGTTGGTTCCACAATCTGGCTATTGTGAACTGAGCAGCTATGAACATTGATGTGGCTGTATCTCTGTAGTTTGCTGATTTTAAGTCCTTTGGGTATAGGCCGAGGAGTGGGATAGCTGGGTCAAATGGTGGTTCCATTCCAAGTTTTCTAAGGAATCTCCACACTGCTTTCCAGAGTGGCTGCACTAATTTGCAGCCCCACCAGCAATGTATGAGTGTACCTTTTCCCCCACATCCTCTCCAACACCTATTGTTGCTTGTATTCTTGATAATCGCCATTCTAATTGAGGTGAGATGGAATCTTAGGGTAGTTTTGATTTGCATTTCTCTTATTACTAAAGATGTTGAACATTTTTCATATGTTTGTTCATTGCTTTTAGATCTTCTTCTGTGAAGTGTCTGTTCATATCCTTAGCCCATTTGTTGATTGGGTTATTTGTATTCTTCATGTAGAGTTTTTTGAATTCTTTATATATTCTGGAAATTAGTGCTCTACCTGAAGTATGAGTGGCATGTTTTGGATTTAAAGATGGTTTTAAAAAACTAGCTTATTGGAATATAATTTACAACTTTAGAACTGTTTATTGTGTGTTATTATTCTCATATGTAATGTATTGGTAAAGCACAATTTATGTGAGTTTTAGGGTCCAGTATTAGCACCACACTGAGCCACAGGATCTGGAGGCAAAAGGAGAACTTCAGTAATACTGGTCTAGTTTATAATTGAATTTTTTGACACTTTGCTCATCATAGATTTTGTTTGCATTATATTATTAAAATATCACACTAAATTTCATTTATATTGATGACTGAGATTTTTGGTGTCCCCTTCTTTTTTGCACCCAAAGGGTGGTTTTACCCTAGTTGCAGCTCTGACTTTCTGTACTTAGAGTGCTTTAGGTAAAAGGTCTAGAAAACTGAGTGGCATTTTATTTGTGGAGAAACTGAGTCATGGTTACAACATTTGATGTAGACATTCAGTGACTAATTGGGAATTCAGAGTAACCTCTCCTATTTAAAAAAAAATGAATCAGCAGGTGACTCCCTTGTTACATATTTACTAAGGTTTAAATCTTTTAGTTTAATTCCTATTTCATATATTTGATTAGAAAAATGTACTATTTCTAACTTTTTCATTCTTATCCCTCTAATTTTTAAACAATGACAAAGTGGGTAAAATTTTCCTAATCACTAAGTTGCTGGCGGTTTAACTGTATCACTGGCCTTTCAGAATTTTGCAGACAGGAGAAATACTCTTTAAGCCAGGTAGTGAACTGATACTACACTGGAGTGAAATTTTCACACAATCTCTACTTTCCTCTTGAAGAGATTGGAATTAAGAGACAAAACTCCTCCCTCCCCCATCTCTCTGTTCTTAGAGCTTTTCAATTTGAAGGTGGGATACTCAGAAGAGCAGGAGGGTTATGAGAATTTCAGTTCGTTGAAATGTTTGTCAATCCATTGGAAGAATACACATCCTGAAACTATTATAGGCAAAGCAAACAGTGAGTGACATTCAGAGTTTATGCTGTTTGCTCTCTGATACTGCTGGAATGAGTTGACGTCACACACAGGAGTTACCAAGGAGTGGCTTTCTCTGAGCCAGCCAATAACTTTTTGCTCTTCAATTGATAAACATAGTGAAGTAAAATCTTCATCATAGCTCAGTTCACTACAGAAGAGGGAAACCGACAAATGAGAATAGAGCATTATTTTAATCCAGTATTTCCCAAAGTTATTCCTTGAGAATGGTTATAAAATTGGTTGCATGTGAAAACAAATTCAAACATACTACAGACTAATGCTCATCTTGGAGATGAACATGTTCATTAACATTGTGAAAGACTTAGAGAAATCTCATCATTATCCAACCCTCTCCTGGGATAAAATTTGTTATGTAAATTAAATACACAGATAACATTCATAAGATCTGTTTCAGAATATGTATAACCAGAAGAAACAGAAATTATACTCCATTATATAGTATGTATCCAGGTGCATTCTACTGTCATGTATAACTAATTAAAACAAAAAAAAAATTTAAGAAAAGAAAA
Organism: Sciurus niger; assembly: GCA_020740815.1. Classification (NCBI taxonomy): domain Eukaryota; kingdom Metazoa; phylum Chordata; class Mammalia; order Rodentia; family Sciuridae; genus Sciurus; species Sciurus niger. The sequence goes on along the minus strand of JAHUXG010005210.1, from coordinate 31,533 downwards.
TAAATTTAAGAAAGTGTCCAAAGTTTCAACTGCATTTTAATTAGAGTACAGTAAGTAACATGAAGTATTTCATCTTATTAAAATGGAGTAATTGGTCTAAATTTAAAATTTTATAAAGATAGTTTTCAAATTATAAACTTAAAAGGAAAAAAAGATATAAGAAGGTTTATAAAGAGAGAGAGGTATAAGAAGGTTTGTGAAGGGTAAGAGGCATAAGGTTTGTGATGGGAAGTCAGATATAAGACTTGTGTTAGGAATATATAAAGAAAAGAAGTTTGTATAAGTGACAAGAAGATTTGTGAAAGTAAAAAAAAGGTCTGAGTAAGTGACAACAGAGTCTGAGTAAGTGATAAAAATGGTCTGAGTAAGTAAAGGGTAAATTTCAAAAAGTTTTTGTTTGTGATTAAATTGGCTATAATTAGCACTGCCAGTTAAATTTATTTAAACTTTAATGTACTGATTTGAAACAAAATCTAAAGCATTGATCTGTTCCTATCAAGATAGTTTCTTATATTTGTCAGGCTTTATTACTTGGGGAAAACTGAGTCTTAAAAAAATTAAGTCGTGTTCCTGTTTTAAATTCTTAAATGATTACTTTGTAGTGGATTAAAAAAAACCTGTTATTTAGGTTATAACAATATTGTTGACAACCAAAATATATGTGAGTAGGTATATGTACACATCTGAGAACTATATCTGTCTAAGCCTTGTCTAAGTGTTATGTCAAAGTTTAAAGTGCTGTCTTATGACTAAGTCAATCTCGGATCATTAACACTGTTTCCTAAATGTATAGGAGATTTAAGGCTATCCTTTGATTTTTGTTAACCCATGCAGACCTATGATTATTGTTACCCTATACTCTGGATTCTAAATTGTACTTTAAAAGTTAAACTCAGTTAAATGTAAAGGTTAGGAGAGTACTACACCAAGTTGTTATCCAAACTAAAATTATGTGTTACAAAAGTCTTAGATTTGTATTAAAAAATTTGGATGGTATTTTTTCATGTCATTTGATGGTTTATAACTGGATAAAATAACCTGTTGTCAAGAAGTTAAAATACAATTTTGTGTTAACTCTTCACACTGAAATTGGAATTTAAATACATCTTTGGAAGATAATAAAGAGATGCTGACTGTTTAAAGGTGACATTATAAAGCATGGAAACATTCTGCCGTTTTTCAAAAAAAAAAAGTTAAAGCTCTCTTAGTCTTTCTTTGATTCATGTTTCAGATGTAATGTGAAAAGCCCTTCCTTGCCTAAGATAAGGTTACTCCATGTAAAAATGGCTCCAAAATAGACTAGACTTCAGCTCATTTAAAGTTGTTTTCATAAGATTAATTTTTGTTGTAAAAATCACTGTGATCTCAAACAGGAGATATAATGTATAACCAAGTAAAGGTTCAAGATCATAAAAATCATTTTTCTTGGTTCATAGCTATTTCACAAACCACATATATTTTTGCTCTGTTAATTTCATTTCATATTTTCATTGCAAACTTTATAACTGTTGCCTGTTAGTCTTTTGCAGAGGTGTTGCTTCTAAAAAACAACCTGGGTTAATTTGAGATAATAAACCATCACCTACAGGACAGATAGTATATAATGCTGACTTCCAGTACTAATTCTGAGCCCAATTAAATAAAAGGGGTAACTGTAAAATTATAGATATTAAAGTTACACCTGTTACTCACTCTTTAAGACTGGTGAAACTGGCTTGCTGGATATTTAAAACCAAAAATTTGGATTCCAAAGTCAAGGAAGTAAAAGGGCTGAGAAAAACTCAGTCAATATTTGAACCATTGTCTTCTAAGGTCAGCAGGAATTCAGAAAATAACGGGACTTCTCTGAACCCTGCAACTCTGGTGAGTCACCTGATCTGCCGATTGAGATTGAGAGGACTCTAGAGAACAGGAAGTCAACCAGTGTACATTCTGCCAAGAGGAGGGTCATTGGAGATGGAAATGTTGCTGATGCTTCCAAGAGAAGCCACATATGCTCAGTCAGACCCAACCAATCCTTGCAAGTGGCACCACTGGTAGAGAAAATCTTAAGGAGCCAGGAGGTTTCTCACAAGTCCCTAAGAGTGATCTCTGAGGAACCTCAACTGACTCTTAAGAGTAGATAGGAACAAGGTCAGTTCTGACCAACTTGGTCTTAAACACCAAGGAGAGTAGAGCCTGAGCCCAGTCCTACATGGACATTAAAAACAAACAAACAAACAAAAACAACAACAACAACAAAAAATTTTAAATAAAGTTAAGATGTATACTTATGTCAGCCTTACCAAAAGTAAGTAAAGCTAAAGGCTATTAAAAAAAGTGTTCTTGTGTAAAAATGCTTAATAATAATATTCCTCAGGACCCAATATCTGCCCCTAAGTCAAAGTCAAGACTTTGAAAGCCCCTAAAAAGAAATGGGAGAATGAAAAGGAAAAGAACCAATGAAATGGAAAAGAACCAAAGTAATGCCATTTTGTTCGGACATGATCCCATTTTATGCTTGCTTAAAATGTTTTCTTTTCAGCCTCCTGACAGCTGTTATCTATGTTGACAGTACAGTATGACCTTCCCACGTCCCTGACTATGGCCCTGATGTATAACAAAATGACTCTGAAATGTACAATCAAAACAGTTCTATCATGTAATTAAAATATCTGTCTCAACAGGGTCTTTCTGACCTACATGTGCTTCAATTGTTCTTGTGGTTTTTGCCTTTATAAACTCTGTACTTCCAAAGTTCAGATGCTGAGAGTTCTTTGAGGTGTGAGCCTGCTCCTAGCCGCTTGCCTGGCATGCTCATTAAAAAACCTTTTCTTCCCTTTCATGTTGGCTCAATATGCATGGTGGTTTGTAATTCTCATGTACTCCATGACACTTACATCATATTATTTATTATATTAATAAAGAAGCACATGTTACTGTGCCACAATTTTTAAAAATTTTATAAGTATATACATCAATATAATTGGTTTGCTTTGTAATTTTATATTTTGTTGATTTATAAAAATTATTCTGAGATAGGTCTATAGATTTCACTGAAGTCCACAAACAGGAATAAAAGCCTTCAGTAAATAAACAGACAGTGCTGGAAATCTGTGTCCTGATTCTATGTCCTCTTAGCCTAGAGTATCCCATTAATGAAAATGTATGACATATCTAAAGAAAATTAAATTTTATAATTTTTTAATTCAAAAAATAATTGCATGATACTTTTGGTGTTGTTAGTCAATAGGGAATATCTAGCATTGTTGGGTATCTGAATTCCAGGAGACTGAGAACTGCCATCCAGGTCAGTAGCAGCTACTGGGAACCCTTTGAGGGAGTGTATAAAGGTATAGGTTTAATATACCAACTTAAACCTTTATTGTTGTTGATTAGGAATGAGTCCCATCTCAGGCAGGGGAAGATGTATATGTGGTTGTCTGTCTTCTCATTAAATGCCTTTAAGGGAGACCTATAAGGCAGATAGATGCCTTAGTCTGCTTGGGCTGCTACAATAAAACACCATAAGCTGGGGACCTTTAATAACGGAAACTTAATTCTCATAGTACTAGAGACTGGGAAGCCTAAGATAAGATGAAAGCTGATTTGGTTTCTCCAGAAAGTTCTTTTCCTGCCTGGCAAAGGACCACCTCCTTATTGTGTCTTCACAAGGTAGAGAGAGAAAGAGTGAGCTCTGGGGTGTTATCTAATAAGGGCACTAATCCCATCATAAGAGCGTCATCCTGATGACTTAATTACCTCCCAAAGGTCCACTTCCTAAAACATCACATTGGATTAGGGGCTTCAACTTGTGAATTGGGGAGAGATACAAACATTCAGTCCATAACAGTGTATTACAGTTATTCTCCTTTGTGTGAGAAAATGAAGAATCTGACTGCTCAGCAACTTGCTAAGGCCACACACCAGAGGAAGGCCCAGGATCAATTCGGCTCCACGGGCATCCAGATCCCAGATTACAGATTCTTCACTCAGCATTTCTGAGCTATGTCCCTGCAACTATTTCATGGATCTTAATATCTGTTATGTGAAAAGTTGAACTAGAGGGGGGTGGTCACAAAACCTTGGCAAATTTTGAGTTTAGCAACACTGAATAAATTTCCTTTACCATAGAATTTCTCAGATAACTTGACATGTTTTCTTATCTACAATTTTATTTTTTTGAATAAGATCATTTGGTAAGGGGGTATCAGGCATTGAATCCAGAGATAATTTACCACTGAGTTACAACCCCAACACTTTTTAATTTTTATTTTTAAGACTTTTACTTTTAAACTTGTAAGGGTCTTACAAGTTGCTTAAGAACTTGCTAAGTTGCTGAGGTTGGCCTCGAACTTGTGATCCTCTTGCCTCAACCTTTTTATTAGATCATTTTTATTGGTGCATTATAATTGTGCGGAAGAGTGGATTTTGTTGTTACATATTTTACAAGTACATGACATAACTTGGTAAATTTAATTCCCCAATGCCTATACTTTATCCCCCCCTCTCACACCATAACCCCTCCCTTCCTCTACTCTACTGGTATCCCATCTATTTTCATGATATCATTTTCCTTTTTTTTTTTTCTCTAGCTTTCACATATGAGAGAAAATTACACCCTTTGACTTTCTATGTCTGGCTTATCATAAATAATCTCAGGTTCCATCCATTATCCAGCAATTCACATAATTTTGTTCTTCATGGTTGAGTAAAACTGCATTGTGTACATGCTAGGTAGGAGTTCGGGGACACCAAGATGGTGGAGACAGGGTATGAGAAAGAAACCACTGGAGGAAAAGACAAGGAGACAAGGAGAAGAGAGGAGTCCTGTCCCTGTTTGTAATAAATAATCCCATCACCATGACAACTCCTGGTCACTGAGGATTTATCACCATGACAACTCCTGCCACAGGTTCAGTATTTTAAAATGACCAATGTGGGTAAGTGGGCAGTACTCTAATTAGGTTTTCTAAAATAACCAATGGGAGGAATTTGAACAATACTCTAATCAGGTAACATAAGTTAACCATTGGGAACAAATTGGGTAAGGCCGTCAATCATGTCCATATAGTGAAGAGAATGACTCACAGCTCAGCATGAGACACTAATTTCCAGAGATCTGGGTTTGAGTCTCTCTCTTGCTCAGCCCAATTCACTCTACCTAATGGAGTGCTATCTTCATCTTCAGTAAATTTGTACTTTGCCTGTTACTTGTGTGTGTCTTGCTCATTTCTTTGTTTGGGACACCAAGGACCTGGACCCCAACTGGACACTCTGACAATAAAATATATGTATCACATTTTCTTTATCTATTCATCTGTTGACAGACACCTAAACTGGTTACATAACTTGGTTATTGTGAATTGTGCTATTATAAACATGTATTGTTGTTGTAAGTATGTATTATTGTAGTATACTGACTTTAAATCTTTTGGATAAATACCAAGGAGTGGTATATCTGGGTCATATAGTGATTCCACTCCTAATCTTTTGAGGAATTTCCATGCTGATTTCCCTAGTGGTTTTACTAATTTACAATCCCACTAACAGTGTATAAATGTTTCTTTTTCCCCACATCCTTACAAACATTTATTATTATTTGTATTATTTGTATTCTTGATGACTGTCATTCCAACTGGAGATGAAATCTCAGTGTAGATTTAAATTGCATTTCCCTGATTGTTAAAGATGTTGAACATATTTTCATATACTTTTTGGTCATTTTGAGGAATGTGTGTTTAGTTCATTTATCCATTTATTTATCGGATTATTTGCTTTTTGGTGGTAAGCTTTTTGAGTTCTTTCTATATTCTGGATGTTAACCCTCTACAGGAAGAGTAGAGTAACTGACAAAAATTTCTCTCCCATTCTCTAGCAGAGCCTTTAATATGTTAATGAACACAGTGAATCTGTATAAGATGGACCATCTGCAACATTCCCAAACTATCTGAGTATGCAGCTCCTGTTCCTGGAACAACTGTTCATAGAGCCTTTGGTCCTACTGTTAGCTTTACCTATAGGGACTGAAGAATAAAAAAATAACTGTTTGCTTATTTATTACTTATTTCCCATTTGGTTGCAAAAGAGGGTGGTGGGATGCAGAATAATGTACTTAAAAAATAAGAATTTTAAGGAAGAAAATTGGTGATAGAACCATAAAATAAATTTAGGAAAAAGTAGTACTCTCAAAAAGTGGTCAGTAAGCTATGAGCTCCTATGCAACTATTAAATGTGGGTGGCTTGCTATATCAGTTTCTAACTGCTGCTGTAACAAATCACTACACACTGACTGACTTGAAACAGCACAAATTTATTAGGTTACTGTTCTGAACTGCAAAGTCAGTTTCAGTGTACTAAATCACTTTCAGTGTACTAAAATCAATGTGTTCACAGAACTGTGATCCTTCTGGAGGCTCTGGAGGAAAATCTGCTTCTGTATCTTTCCCAGCTTCCTGCATGTCTCATGAGTAAGATGTTCCTTTTACCAGTAGCCTACGATACAAGGAGGGAAGCTTAGCTATAGTCTGAACAGTTAGTGGTATTCCAGCCAACTGGCTCTCCCATATTGCACAATATGCCCACTACCCCCAAGAGAAAGTCCTCATTTGTAGAATTTGCCAATTTGCTGAAATACAAACACTTTCCCACTGCCAAGGTGAAGCTACCAGTCTTATATCACTGAGCATGGGGTTGGGAAGAAATACAATCAGCAATGCTAACACATCACTCTACATTATTTTTATAATACCTGGACTTGACTTTTGCCTCTAGGTTTTCTTAATGATCTGTTCCAAGGTTCAGGCTAGCTACCCTTGGATTTGGGATGAATCCTGGAATTCAACATGTTCCCTGGCGGCCTCTGCTTTTGTTTCAGACAGTTATGTCTCTTCCTGTTTCACTTTCCCCTGTCTGCATTTTCTGATATTCTCTCTCCAGGCAAAAAAAAATGGAGAAAGATAGTTACTCCATTTGCTTCTCTCCAGTCTTGGGTAAATGTTGACAGGTTCTAGAATTTTACTGACTCACAGGAAGACTTGGAAACGGGGAGGATGGTTTGAAGGTCCCAAAAACTTCAGTGCTTCTCTCTGCCCTAAGACCTTCGGTTGGCATTCACCTGAGCCTCCTGTATGTTTTGGTTGCATCTGGGGTATACCTTTCTGTTTAATTAAAGAATTTTGGACATATTATTATAACTTCAGGGAGGGAGAATCTGTGGCTGCTTTATTTACCATCCTGACTCTGAAATCTCCCAAACAAGTATTTCTGATACTAATAGAATGGTCATGAACTTCACAGACAATTTTTCTCTTATATATTGAAGTAACATCTTAAGGAGTGTTTGAAACATGTACTGTGACATAGAATGATAGGAAGCAGACAGACATGAGAGGCATGGCCGGGATTGGGGCATGGTTCTGTAGATAAGGCCTGCTGTGCTGACACCCCAAATGCTGGTTTTCATTTTCTTTTTAGTGCATTACTGTTACAAACAATAGTGGGGGTTGTTTTGACACAAATGCACATAACAGTTTTCTCCATTTCAACAGATGACTTGGTAAAGAAAATGTGGTATATATACATAATGGAGTAATAGTCAGCCATAAAGAAGAATAAAACTATGTTATCTGGGGGTCAATGGATGGAACTGGAGAACATCATGCAAAGTGAAGTAAGCCATACTCAGAAAGTCAAGAGTTGAATGTTTTCTCTCCTTTGTGGAAGCTATAGAGAAAAAAGGAATACAAAGAGAGACTCTCATGAAAATAAAAGGGAGATTATTAGAGAAGCAGCAGGGTACCCAGGGGAAGAAAAAAGAAGGGGGAAAGAGGAAGAGCTGGGAATGAAGTTGAGTGAATTATGCTATGAGTATATATCGATGCATTCCACATACTTTCCTTTAAAAAGTGATCTACCTAAGGTCACTCTGGCACCGCCTTAGTTTAACTCAATAGCATATGTTACATTCCTCAGCAAACAACCTATTAATCTGTGGAAGTGTGTAATGCAGGTCCCAAGACTCCCTCCAAATAAGAGGACCACAGGGAGGACTTCTGTAACCTTTATACAGACGGAGGACTCCAGGACTCTGGAAGACAGGATAATAAGAAACTAAGCCCACTGACCATACATCTTTCAGAGCAATACTTGGGCCAAGGTGACCCAGAGTTGCCTGTAAGTCCTTAGTGTGCCATCACAGTAGTAAAAATCTCCCCTTCATGGGTTTTGCTTGGGTAAGACCATGCTCAGCAGGGACTTGGAAATTGAGTGCAATGCTGCTGTCAGTTAAAAGTTGAGAGGTCTAGCTGGAACTCTGGAAACTTCCTTGGGACCCCCAATAGGATTGAGGGCAGGGGAAGTGCATCATTCCTCTTCTCTCTCCCTTTCTCCTTGAGAGTGCCCCTTTCCTCTCCCCTTTGCAAAGAACCAGTGGGTATGGCTCCTTGGGTCTCTTCCTCTACATCAAGAATAGAATTAAACTTGGTAAAAAGTCTCAATTTTCACTTCTGGTTATATACCCCAAAGAAGTGAAAACAGGAATTCAAATTGATATTTGTACATTCGTGTTCATAGCAACCATATTTTACTATAGTCAGAAGATGGAAGCAAGAAGCAAGGTGGCAGATTAGAGGGTGACTGCATTCCATATTGCTCCATGACTCAGGATTCAAGAAGAAGAAATATTGAGAGAGCCAGGACCAGCACAGACTCTCCAGGGGAGATGTCCCTGCCGGGGAGGTAGACCCAGAGACCAGACCAGCCGGACCCCAGCCCGCAGTCCAGTGCCTCTGCAGTTGACAATCTGTCAACACTTGGAGTTGCCTCTGCTCACTAACAGGGAATATACCCCACCTGGAGGCCACCATCCCTAGAGGAGCAGCATCTTTTTTGGGTCACTGCATTATCAAGTTCCTTCAAGACTTCAGTCTACTGAAGACTAGGAGGTAAGTTATTGGAAACCTGCAGGGACACTATAAGTCTATAGGGGCGAAACTGCAATATGTCAGATTTACACTCCTAGAGGGTATGATACAAGAGCAATATGAGGAAAGAAGGGGAGAAAGTGTCCCAAACAAACCTAGATGCTACATTAATAAAATCCAGTGACAGCATGGCAGAAGAAATGTCTGAAAGGGAGTTCAGAATGTACATAATTAAAATGATCAGAGAAGGAAACGATGAGATAGGAGAGCAAAAGCATGCATTGAGTGATCACAGCAATCAACAGTTAAAAAAGCAAATGCAGGAAGCAAAGGATCATTTCAACAAAGAGTAGAGATTCTGAAAAAAACAAACAGAAATTCTTCAAATGAAGGAAACAACAAACCAAATTAAAACTCCATAGAAAGCATAACCAATAGGATAGAACGCCAGGAAGACAGAACCTCAGACATTAAAGACAAAATATTTAATCTTGAAAACAAAGTTGATAGAGAAGATGGTAAGAAATCATGAACAGAATCTCCAAAAATTATGGGATATCATGAAAAGACCAAATTTAAGAATTATTGGAATCGAGGAAGGCACAGAGAAACAAACCAAAGGAATGAACAATCTATTCAATGAAATAATATAAGAAAATTTCCCAAATCTGAAGAACAAAATGGAAAATCAAATACAAGAGGCTTATAGGACACCAAATGTACAAAATTACAACAAACCCACACCAAGACACATTATAATGAAAATACCTAACATACAAAATAAGGATAGAATTTTAAAGGATGCAAGAGAAAAAAAAAATCAAATTACATTCAGGGGGAAGCCAATACGAACATCAGCAGATTTCTCAACCCAGACACTAGAAAAAAAAAAAAAAAGCTAGAAGGGCCTGGAACAGCATTTTTCAAACTGTGAAAGAAAATGGATGCCAACCAAGAATCTTATACCCAGCAAAACTAACCTTCAGGTTTGACTATGAAATAAAATCCTTCCACAATGAACAAAAGCTAAAAGAATTTACAAGTAGAAAGCCAGCACTAGAGAACATTCTCAGCAAAATATTCCATGAGGAAGAAATGAAAAACAATGATGTAAGTCAGCAAAGGGAGGAACTACCCTCAAGGATAGCCAAATAAAGGAGAAACCAAGTCAAGTTAAAAACCAAAAATAAACCAAAATGAATGGGAATACAAATGACATCTTAATAATAACCTTGAATGTTAATGGCTTGAACTCATCAATCAAACGACAGACTGGCAGATTGGATTAAAAAGAAAGACCCAAAAATATGCTGCCTTCAAGAGACTCATCTCATAGAAAAAGATACCCACAGACTAAAGGTGAAAGGTTGGGAAAAAACATACCATGCACATGAACTCAGCAAAAAAATGGGGGTATCCATCCTCATATCAGATAAAGTGGACTTCAAGCCAAAGTTAGTCAGAAGGGACAAGGAAGGACATTTCATACTGCTTAAGGGAAGCATAAATCAGCAAGACATAACAATCATAAATATTTATGCCCCAAACAATGACTCATCCATGTAGGTCAAACAAATCCTTCTCAATTCCAGGAACCAAATAGACCACAACACAATAATGCTAGGTGACTTTAACATATATCTCTCACCATTGGCAGGTCTTCCAAACAAAAATTGAACAAAAAAACCATAGATCTCAATAACACAATTGATAATTTAGACTTAACAGACATATATAGAATATTCCATCCATTGATGAGCAAATACACTTTCTTCTCAGCAGCACATGGATCCTTCTCTAAAACAGACCATATGTTATACCACAAAGGTACTCTTAGCAATTACAAAAAGATAGAGATACTACCTTGTATTCTATTAGATCATAATGGAATGAAATTAGAAATCAATGACAAAATAAAAAACAGAAACTACTCCAACATCTGGGGATTAAATAATACGCTATTGAATGATGCATGGATAACAGAAGACATGGGGGGGGAATAAAAAAAATTCTTAGAGGTAAAGTAGAACAAAGATACAACATATCAAAATCTCTGGAACACTATGAAAATAGTACTAAGAGGAAAATTCACTTCATGGAGCACATTCAATAAAAGAAGAAAAAGTCAACAAATAAACGATCTAACACTACAGCTCAAAGCCCTAGAAAAAGAAGAACATATCAACACCAAAAGCAGTAGAAGACAGGAAATAGTTAAAATCAGATCTGAAATCAATGAAATTGAAATGAGAAACAATTCAAAAAATTGACAAAACAAAAAGTTGGTTCTTTGAAAAAATAAACAAAATTAATAAACCCTTAGCCACACTAACAAAGAGAAGGAGAGAGAAAACTCAATTACTAAAATTTGGGATGAAAAAGGAAATATCATGACAGATACTATTGAAATACAAAACATAATTAGAAGCTATTTTGAAAATCTATACTCCAACAAAATAGAAAATCTCAAAGACATCAACAGGTTTTTAGAGACATATGATCCACCCAAACTGAATCAGGAGGACATACACAATTTAAATAGATCAATTCCAAGCAATGAAATAGAAGAAGCCATCAAAAGTCTACCAACAAAGAAAAGTTCAGGACCAGATGGATTCTCAGTCTACTTCTACAGGACCTTCAAAGAAAAGATCATTCCAATACTCCTCAAAGTATTCTATGAAAAAGAAGAGGAGGAAACCCTCCCAAACTCATTCTATGAAGCTAATATCACCCTGATACCAAAACTAGACAGAGACACATCAAGGAAAGAAAATTTCAGACCAATATTCCTAATGAACATAGATGCAAAAATTCTTAACAAAATTTTAGCAAATCGCATACAAAAATATATTAAAAAGAGAGTGCACCATGATCAAGTGGGTGTTATCCCAGGGTTGCAAGGTTGGTTCAACATCTGGAAATCAATAAATGTAACTCACTGTATCAACAGACTTAAAGTCAAGAATCACATGATTATTTTGATAGATGCAGAAAAAACATATGATAAAATACAACACCCCTTCATGCTCAAAACTCTAGAAAAAATAGGGATAGTAGGAACATTCCTCAACATTGTAAAGGCTATCTATGTTAAGCCTACAGCCAATGTCATTGGAGAAAAACTGAAAGCATTCCCCTTAAAAACTGGAACAAGTTAAGGATGCCCTCTTTCACCACTTCTATTCAACATCGTCCTTGAAACTCTAGCCAGAGCAATTAGACAGACCAAAGAAATTGAAGGGATACGAATAGGAAAAGAAGAACTCAAACTATCCCTATTTGCTGATGACATGATTCTATATTTAGAAGAGCTGAAAAATTCCACCAGAAAACCTCTAGAACTTATAAATGAATTCAGTAAAGTAGCAGGATATAAGATCAATGTTCATAAATCTAATGTATTTTTATACATATGTATGTGATGAATCTTCAGAAAGAGAAGTTAGGAAGACTACCCCATTCATAATAGCCTCAAATAAAAAAAAAAAAAAACTTGGGAATCAATCTAACAAAAGAGGTAAAAGACCTCTACGATGAGAACTACAGAACACTAAAGAAAGAAATTAAAGAAAACCTTAGAAGATGGAAAGATCTCCCATGTTCTTGGATAGGCAGAATTAATATTGTCAAAATGGCCATACTACCAAAAGTGGTATACAGATTCAATGCAAATCCAATTAAAATCTCAATGATGTACCTCACAGAAATAGATCAAGCAATCATGTAATTCATCTGGAAGAATTAGAAACCCAGAATAGCTAAAGCAATCCTTAGCAGGAAGAGTGAAGCAGGGGGTATCACAATACCAGAACTCCAACTATACTACTGAGCAATAGTAACAAAAACGGCATGGTATTGGCACCAAAGTAGACAGGTAGATCAAGGATACTGAATAGAGGACACAGACAAACCTGAATAAATACAGTTTTCTCATACTATATAATGGTGCCAAAAACATATAATGGAGAAAAGATAGCCTTTCAACAAATGGTGCTGGGAAAACTGGAAATCCATATGCAACAGAATGAAACTAAACCCTTATCTCTCACCCTGCACAAAACTCGACTCAAAATGGATCAAGGACCTTGGAATCAGACTAGAGACCCTGCACATTTATGTTGGCTTAGGATCAGACTTCCTTAACATGACTCCCAAGACACATGAAATAAAAGCAGGAATCAATAATGGGATAGATTCAAACTAAAAAGCTTTTTCTCAGCAGAGGAAACTATCAGCAATGTGAGCCTACAGATTGGGGAAAATCTTTGCCACACATACTTCGATAGAGCACTAATCTCCAGAATCTATAAAGGACTCAAAAAACTTTACACCAAGAATACAAATAACCCAATCAACAATGGGCTAAGGAAATGAACAGACACTTCACAGAAGATCTACAAGTAATCAGCAGATATATGAAAAAATGTTCAACATCTCTAGTAATAAGAGAAATGCAAATCAAAACTACCCTAAGATTCCATCTCACCCCAATTAGAATGGCGATTATCAAGAATACAAGCAACAATAGGTGTTGGAGAGGATGTGGGGAAAAGGTACATCATACATTGTGGTGGGGTAAAATTAGTGCAGCCACTCGGAAAGCAGTATGGAGATTCCTTAGAAAACTTGGAATGGAACCACCATTTGACCCAGCTATCCCACTTCTTGGCCTATACCCAAAGGACTTAAAATCAGCATACTACAGTGATGCAGCCACATCAATGTTCATAGAAGCTCAATCACAATAGCTAGATTATGGAACCAACCTAGACACCCTTCAATTGATAAATGGATAAAGAAACTGTAGTATATATATACTCAGCCACAAAGAAGAATAAAATTATGGCATTTGAAGTTGGAGAGTATCATGCTAAGTGAGATAAACCAATTCTGAAAAACCAAAGGATGAATGATCTCTCTGATAAATGGATGATGATACATAATGGTGGGTGGGAGAGAGGCAAGAATGGAGGAAGGATGGATTGTATAGAGGAAAGAGGAGTGAGAGAGGTGGGGGGAAGGAAAAATAACAGATTGAGACAAACATTATTACCCTATGTACATGTGTGATTACACAAATGGTATGACTCCATGTACAACCAGAGAAATAAGTTTTACCCCATTTGTTAACAATCAATCAAAATAAATAAATTAAATAAAAAAAGAAGTTGGATGCAACTGAAGCATTCAGTGGCAGATGAAAAGATGAAAAAAATGGGGTTTGCACATATAATGGAATATTATTTAGCTTTGATATGGAAAGGAATTCTAACACATGCTACAACACAGATGAACCTTGGATATTATGTTAAGAGAAATAAACTAGTCACAAAGGACAAGCACTATATGATTCTGCTTATGTGAAGTACCTGGAATAGTCAGTGTCATAGGGACAGAACATAGGGCCATTCCTGTCAGGGACTAGGTTGGGGAGGGGAGAGTTGGGATTACTGTTTGATGGATATGCAGTTTTGTTACAAGGTCCTGCTGGAGGAGGAAAGAGGCTGGGCCATAATACTTGGTGCTCCAGAAATAGAGTCACATTGGTAGGAAAATGGGTTTTATTCAAAGCCAGCTTTGAAGGAAGATGGGAGACAATTGTCTCAAAATTTCCCACTCTGAAATCCCTGAAAATTAGCAGAACTTTTAAAGGAGAAGGGGCAGGGAAGTGACAAAAGAGAGGGGATATACATAGGTAAATTTAGTTATCCTGTGTTGGACAGGACAAGGGGCAATCTCCATTTTCAATCTCCTGCTTCTTTGGTGCCTGTCAGGGAGTGGGGATGGACGTAGCCTCTTAAGATTCCTTCTCTCAGCAGGAGAATGTCCCTTAAGTGGGTAGGGGAGACAATTCAATTTGTCAGTTTCAGCTTGGGATGATAAAAATTTCTGGAGATGGGTGCTAGTGATGGTTGTACAATAATGTGATTGTCCTTAATTCCACTGAACTGTTCACTAAAAATGGTTAAAACGATAAATTCTATGATGTGCATATTTTCACCATGGTTAAAACAAAAAGACCTAGTTCTTGCCATTATGTTGATGATGTTGAATCCTAATCAGAGAGGACCAGGAACAAGTCTGTAGTCTGACGAAATTAGATTTATTGGCTTGACGTTTCAGGGAGGGTGCTCCACAGAACCCGGGAATGCTGCTCAACAGGAAGCAGAAAGAATTTATTGGAAGGTTTGGGTTCCTTGTGAAGTAGTCTGAGGAAGTAGGATTAATTATGGATTGTTTGCTGTTTCTGTGGCAAAATTGGGAGGAGTGAGGGTTTGATAGGGATGGGTGCTGAATGGTCTATGGGCAATTTAATTCCTGGGTATGAATCCTCAGTGTAAAATGGCAATAGCTAAGCAGGCCTGGAGCATCAATGGTAAGAAGCTGTAGTCACAGGAAGAGGGTGTCCTCAAGGCATTTACAGCTGCAGCATGGCCTTGGAAGGACATTACTTTGCTAATATCTCTGCTGCTTCAAACATGTCAGTCTTCTCAGTCTCACTAATGGCAGGGTTGCTTTTCCTTCTTCCAGCCTCAAATGATTTTTGTTCTTCCTGTCCCAGAGAAATTGTTACTCTTTAGTCATTATGACTTGTTAAATAATTCTTAAAGTATATTTCCATAATAACCACCCCCCAACCACTTTACTCAAGAATAAAGGATATTATTGCTAAGTGGAATAAACATTGTAAATTTTAATAAGACAGGATCTACATCTTGAAACAATGTTTTTCTTTTGCAAAGAGAGAATTCTGAAACATTTGTTTTTTTCTTGCTAAAAGAAGAATTTTGAGATAACCTAACTTTAGTTATAGACCACAGGATGGAGGAGAAGAAAAGTTAAGAGGAATCTATCTGATGTGATAGCTTTGGGTTAAACCAACAAGAAAAGGGTGGAAGGACTGCCTCACTTTCCTTTCTTGTATGTCGAATCCTGATTTTCTTTTTTTATTTTTATTTTTTATTCTTTTTAGTTTTACAAGACCTCTGACTTTCTGACCCATGAAATTGTTCATCACTTTCTTCTTACAAAACCAGCCAACCAAGAAGCAGAGTACTTCTACTTACTGACTATTCTCTCATTTTTAAATTTTTAGTTGTACACTGACACAATATCTTCATTTAATTAATTAATTAATTTATTTTTTATGTGATGCTGTGGATCCAACCCAGTGCCTCACACATTCAAGGCAAGTGCTCTACCACTGAACTACAACCTCAGCCCCCAACTACTCTCTTATCCCCAGATTTTGCCTGCCTTGCAGTATCCTGTCCCTCTTAGGTTCAATGTAAGCTATCTATGTTTTCCATTCTCCATATTTTCATTATAAAATAATCTGGCTTCTTAGATATGGCAGATTTTTTTTTCCAGCTGCCATCTAGCTATGCTACTGGTTGGTGGCTTTGGGAATTTATCCTAGAACCACTCTTTTACTTTGGCTAGCATTTGTAAGCACTCATTAAACTCTTTTATTTTAGAGGCCTTTTGTTCTCTAAAATTTTTAGTTGACATATCTATATATTTTTTTGTCCATTTAAGGAGGGTCATATGTTTTGATAATGTTCTGTAGGTGATTGATTGTTATTCCAATTTCCTTCAGACCTTGACTGGAAACATGTTTGAAAAGGTTTGTTAATGTGTGTCAAGCCAAAAAAAAAAAAAAAAATAAATAAAAAATAAAAATCAATCAATCAATAAAAATACAAGGCTTCTTTAATATTTTTCAAGATAAACCACTCTTTTTTTTTTTTTTTTTTTTTTTTTTTTTTTTTTTTTTTTTTTTTTTTTTTTTTTTTTTTGGTTAACAGGGATTGAACCCAGGGGTACTTTTACCACTGAGCCATATCTTCAACCCTGCTCCCCCTTTATTTAAATGCTTTATTTAGAAACAGAATCTCACTGAGTTGCTTAGGACCTCACTAAGTTGCTGAGATTGGCTTTGAACTTATGATCCTCCTATCTCAGCCTCCCAAGCTACTGGGATTGCAGGCTTGCACCACCGCACTCAGCTGATATAAACTACTCTTTACAAAAATACAATGTTGTGAAACTCTCCGCCATATATCTAAAGAGGAGTCATGTGTAAGTTGAGTGAAGTTGCTCTGAGTAGTGGTGGTGGCACTAAAAGATTAATCGATGGTCCCATAGGACTTGAAGAGACAGTCCCTTCAGTGTTGGGAAGTAAATGTATCATCCCCTTATTTTTGTGTCAGCCTGCCTCAGTGGGGGGTTTTCATTTTTCAAGCCAACACTATAAAGCATTGGGAACACAGTCTGATTTTCTTTTGAGGTAGATTAGACTTTTCTCTGAGAAAGGGAACAGTGGATGTCTAGGAACCAATCATTTGTTCAAATGATACTGGCTTCATTCTGTTTAGAAAAGTTCCAGGTT
Source organism: Sciurus niger (assembly GCA_020740815.1). Lineage (NCBI taxonomy): Eukaryota > Metazoa > Chordata > Mammalia > Rodentia > Sciuridae > Sciurus > Sciurus niger. Next base: position 14,235 of record JAHUXG010005210.1, on the reverse strand, counting down.
ATGTCAATTTTCATGACCTTTATAAGGAGTTTGACTCACTTAAGGGAACTTTGCATTAGTAGTTCTTATCGTAAAATAACAGTGCTTGAGGAGAAAGAAATACAACAGAAACTAAAAGATATGACTGTTTTGGGCCATATTACTTGCTAATTATTGTACAATTGCATGTAATCATATGGCCCTAGTGAAGGGTAACACATAGGCTTCCATTCACCCCAAAACACATGGGCTTACATTCATCCAGAATTAAGGGCTGGTTTTAAACCATCCTGTATCATCACCTACAAAAATAACTTAATGCATATTTTCAATTTTGGTAGAAGAAAAAAAATGTATTTATATTAAGGTGAAATATTGTCATAAAGTGATCTAAATGGTGAGAAAATCATGGAAGAGAATAAAAACACAGAAAAATGTAGGAATATAGATAATGGCTACAATGGTTCTCCTAATTTTCATGAATATGGCAACAGTTATTCCAGAAGTTAGGCTGGACATGATGGGCAATCCAGGTATGATTGGTATTTTCCATTCAGAGAATATATGGAAAGGAAAAGTAACTTCACATCCCATTCACAGATTCTGCCTGCAATATCCACCTTCTCCATTCTAGGTTGTTCTCAAGTGACATCTGTGATTTTGACCTTCCTACCTTTAGATCACGGTAATTCGATTTTAATTTAGCCTTTTAAAATATTCAAGTTCCAATAACAGAAAATGCCTACTGTCTCCAGTGTTAAGCTTCTAGACTGAAAGGATTGAATCCTCTTCTTTTTTACTTTGGATGGAAATAACTCCTTGATATAAAGGCAAGGGGACAATAGAAACAAGTGTGGTCTGTGGTATTAGGAAGGCCACTGTTACAGAGGAGGATGATGCCCCAAATTGCCTAGGTTCAATGAATTCAATCTAGCTCTGAAAAATGGAGTCAATTATCCAACAGATACTGTTTTTTAGCTACTCACTACAAATCAATACACTTTTGATAAGAAATAATTCCATCCAAAGAGCTCTCACAAAATTCTCCATCTTCACAAATTGGGTTTACCAAAGGTGAGCAAACCAGCATCTTCCACCTCTGTGATTTGGTATTTGGTATTAGTTATAAATTCTAACACCAAATTGGTTCTAAATTGCTCTCTGCTGTGGTGTAAAGGTCAGGTATGGAATGCAGGCCAGATTATACCTAGGCTTTTGTTAGATTTTTCCCATTGTTTTATCTTAAAATATTTCAAATACAGTTAAAAGTTTAAAAATTATGTAGTTAACACAATTACTGACATCTGGGTTTTATAATGACATACTATATTTGCTTTATCACTTATCTGTCTACCACATTCCTTAATTTACCCATTAGTGAATCTTTTTTAAAAAATTGAGTTCAAAGTGAGTTACAGACATCTGGTATATATACTTCACCCCTAAGTACTTCTGTGTGCATATAATTACAGTTCCCTTTTTTGAGGTAAAATTTATTTATAGTGAATTGCACATGTTGTGCATGTACCAGTGGATGTGTTTGACAAGTGTGTACACCTGTGTATCCCCACTCCCTTCAGAGAGGGAATATTAGTGCTGTCCCAGAAAGCTACCTCATGCCTCTTCCCAGGAGGAAGTTACTGTTCTAAGTCTTTCTACATGCTGGCAAATAACATTTTTTATGCTACAAATTCAATAGACAGCTGTTGAAGACCACTTTTAAACAACATTTAATGACATAATAGAGATTATAGAATATATATACCATAAAACATTTTATATATCATTTCTTTACGTGTTTTCTCAATTAATTAGAAGTTCCTTATAAACATGATTTTTAATGGCTACATAATCACTGGCTCCCATAATCAGCCTCCCATAATCCAACAATGGCTCTTGAGTTACTTCTCTCTCCTTATGGAATCTGATACCCTCTGAAGGTGTGGTGCAGTTAGTAAATAAGCTAAAGGAAGAGGGGCTGAAATGCAGAGAAATACATCAGTTTTAATTGCCCCAGTCAGTTTCTTCCTCTTCCTCTGGCTGAGCAGCTTGTGCCTTGGCTGTTGGCTTCCATGGAGATCTCTGGTTTTAGGCTGGACCACTATCATCTTACAGACTAAATCCCCTTTTGATCACTCCCTGTTCTGAAGGGATTCAGAAGCATTTCTGATGAATGCCCATTTGGTTTTAATCACCCAGGAGATGAATGTGACAAGCTGCAGTGTTCCTGGGCTCACCGGAGATAAGGTCCTGGTCCATGCGGGGCCCTTTTCAGGACATAGCTGGTCTGGGGCCATAGATATGGGCATCATGGCTGTTATACAAGGAGTTTCAAGGTTCCTCACCAAAAATTACCTTGCCATTTCCCAAATTAATTGATAATGCATTTTTTAAAAATAGTACTTTTGTTCTCATTATGTACAAGACACTGTTCTAAGTGTTATGGCTGCATTATTACCTAATTTTAATTATTAATCAGTAAATAATTATAAATTATTAATAATTAAATGGTTATTTTAGCTATTAATATTGTGTTTTACCTAATTCCTGGAACAACTCTACAAAGTAGTCATCCTGGTTCTTTTCCTCATTTTGCTCCTCTTGCCGAATGAGGTTAAGTAACTGGCACTAGTACCTGGACAATGAAATTTCGGAGTCCAGTTGCCTTCTGCCTTCTATCTATTTTATGTAGAAAGAAAACAGAGAGGATCTTGATTTATAGTGAAATGCCCATATTGTAAATGTGCCAGTGGCTCTAACAACATGGTTTTTCTAGAATCAGTTCCGTTAGTCTCCGTTCACACTAGTAGCACCTGGTTTCTAAATAGAACATAACCCAGAGCAGGGATTGAAGCATTTATCTTTGAAGAGTCAGACAGATAACATTTTAGGTTGTAGGAGTCATAGGGTATAACTACTTAACTCTGCCTTTTTGCAATCATAAATGATATGTAAATAAAAGAAGATAAATATGTTACAGTAAATCTTTATTTTTAAAATCAGGTGACAGACCATTTGTGGCTAACAGGACAGTTCACTGACCCCTGCTCTAGAGAAGTGATCTTAAGACTTTCAGTATAGCAACAGATGAAAACAATGGATTCTCTACCAGCGAAGACCCACAAAGACATATATGTAAAACTTTTTACAATTATCGATGTTAAAATATGCATATATCTTATGGTATATATGTCAGTTGATACCATGTATTTACATATATCAATATATTTCCTTAAAATGTATTTTCTTCAGAAAAATCATAATATAAATTCATCTTTATGAATAATTTATCTCATTGATAGTTTTTATGCAAAAATTTTACCAACTGACAAACTGAAATACCTTTACATTATATAATTAACACATAAAGCAAAAAAGTTAAATCTGCTTCAAAGCAAATCTAATAGGAAGGCAGGTTTTGAATGCAATGCCTTCAGCTTCCCAATGACTGTGACCTTTTTGATCTGATAGTACTACAACCTGAGAGCTGAGTGAACCCTGACTTGTAAAAGTGCATAAATGGAATCAGAACTCTATTGGCTTTTTATCAGATAATGATTGATACGCACCAAGGCATTCTGGATTTATCAAAGGTTCTTACACTGAATTAAAGCTGTATCACTTCCTTTTTTTTTTAAAGCAGTAGGCCATCCTGGCAAGGTTTTCTTCACTGGTGCTATGTCACCCAGAAAATGATAACAGATCGACCTTTCCAGCTTAAGGGTCATCTTAGTTGAAGGAACTTGTTAAATAGTTCTGTGAATAGTTCTAATTATCTTCAGAGTTCTACTAGCAGAAGCATTTCCTCTAGCAATGCAAAATTGACATACTCCTTGTAACAGTCAGAAATGAGTAGATTATGTTGTAACAGGCAACCTTCAAACCTTAGAGACTTTAAAGAACAAAGATTTATTTCTTGCTGATGTCCCTTCATGGATTTGGTATCTGTGGATTCAACAAACTAAAAATATATTTTAAAAACTGCATCTGTACTAAACTTTTATTCCTGATTATTATTCCCTAAACAATACAATGCGACAGCTATTTAGATAGCATTTATACTTATTGTGTTAAGTATTTGAAATAATCTAGAGATGCATTAATGTACGTGGGAAGAAGATGTACGTAGATTATATAAAAATTCTATGGTATTTAATGTAAGGAACTGAAGTATCCTCAGACTTTGAAGTCCTGAAGGTCCTGGAACAAAGACCCTACAAATACCAAAGGATGGCTATACTCACTCCAGGGTCCATGGCTGGCAAATTCCAGGGTGAGGTAAATTCCATGACTGACCACTGTCTTGGAAGAAGGGAAATAAAACGTGGTGAAGCTAGCACTGGATAAGAAAGCAATATTTCATAGACAAAGCAATGAGCTCTATGGGATGGGGAATTGCAATTTTATGACATTTCTGGAAAGAAATAGAAAAAGCAGACATTTTTGAACAGTCCTGTTGACATCACAATTAATCTTCTCTAATCTATTTGGCCCTAGAGTAGGATGTGGTCAAAGTAGTTTTAGTTTTCAATCAGTCTCTTGGACCACCTAACCCTTGGCTCCAATGAAGTTGATACTCCCCTAGCAGTTGGAAAGCCTTCTTTCAGGTTTGCTAATAGAGTCTTAGATGTCAATATATGTCAAATGCAGAAGCCATGACTCAGTATGGCATTTCCACCAAAGCATCAAAATAAGATGCATTGTGAAGTGTTACAAGTACATGTTCCAGACACAGGGCTTCTAAGAACCACCTGGGGGAATGCATTTAATATCATTTTGAAGATAACAGTGTTTTTATCAGCTTCCTAAATGGTGAAAGTAAAACAGAAATCTGTCTTCAAGGATGTTTGCATGTATGTAGTAGATGAAAACTGGGAAACATCTGCAATGAGATATGTTAGCAATTTCATCCAGTTGTCTGTGTAAGGAAAATGCTGTAGCTGCCAGACTCCCCCATGGGCTGCTCACAACTGCAAACACTGCCTGATGGAGAGGGAATTCTTCCTGCCAGGATATGACCTCAGGTCTTTCCCTCTGTTCCAAGTCATATGGTAGGATAACCATTTGTATGACGTTAGACTTTATCCACAGTCCCCTCATCATGCTTCTCAATGGGAAAAGATTCCTCCTAGGATGTTTTAAAATAAGAACTTTGTACAGTACTGACTCCAAGGGTTAGTAAAGTTTCAGCCTTTTGAAACTGAGTCTTCTCTTCACAAAGAACATAGCCCATAACTTAATTTTGTGTCAGAGGTATGTTCTTTTCTCTTTTCTGATTTCGTGCATCCAGTGGGAAGAAATGAGTCCTATAAAACCACTGTGACGGTGGGGCCAAGATGGCGGACTAGAGGGCGGCTGCATTTCACGTTGCTCCAGGACGCAGGATTCAAAAGAGGAGATAGTGAGAGACTTGGGACCATCTCAAAGCCGCTGGGTGAGTCTCTCCCATTGGGGAGGCGTCCCGGATGGGGCAGTAGCCCCGGAACGCAGGGAATTTGTGAAGTAGAGTTGCTCGGCGAGACGCCCCTCCCCCCACTGGAGTGGTAAACACGGACAACTGGGATCATCGTAGAGGAGGCGGCTCAGCACAGCGCTTGGACTCGGAGCAACCACTGGGGCTCCGGGCGGCTGCCTGAGGCGGAGCTGCGTGGCGAGCTGTTTAGATCCAGAACGACCGCTTCTGAACACCGGGGGGTTGCCCGGAGGAAGAGGAGAAGCCCGGCGGGTCGCTTGGTCTAGGAGTGACTGCATCAGAACCACATGCAGTTGCCAGAGGAGGAGCTGCGTGGCGAGCTGTTTGAACTCAGAAAAACTGCTCCAGAACACTGGTGGCCTGCCTGGAGGAGGAGAGTGGTGGGACGCTTGGTCTAGGAGTGACTGCATCAGAGCCATAGGCGGTTGCCAGAGGAGGAGGCGAGTGGTGAGTTGATTGGACTAAAAGCGACCGCTCCTGAACACCGGTGGCCTGCCTGGAGGAGGAGCGTGGTGGGTCACTTTGTCTCGGAGCCACCGCTCCTGAACACCCGGGGGGCTACCCCGAGGAGGAGGAGGAGGAACAGGGCGGGTCACTTGGACTTGGAGTGACTGCCTAGGGCTACGGGTGGTTGGCGGGAGGAGGAGACCCGAAGTGAGTTGTTTGGATTCCTAGTGACTGCGTCGGAAACCGGGGGACTGTCCGGAGGAGGAGGTGTGTGGCGGGTCTCTGTGTCTCGGAGCTATTGTACAGGGCTCCAGGTGGTGGCTCAGGGGAGGGGCTGCATAGCCAGGCGATTGGTGCAGAGCAGGGTCCCAGGAGCTAGGTGGCTTCTTGCTGGAAGAACCGCACAGAGACACGCCTAGGGGCGGAGCAAAGTTTCCAGGGCTGCGGGCAGATTCTCTCTTGTAGATGCAGCCTCATGGGAAAACAGAGCATTCAGCCTTGCGATGTGAGGGCGCTCCCAGGCCCAGGAGGTAGGTCCAGGCCCCTGGGAACGTTGCAGAGAAAGACAGCCCAGCCCAGGCGGTAGTTGTAGATTGAGGAGAACCTCTAGGAGGGGAACTGACCAGAGAGACGTCCCCACCGAGTGAATCTTCCCTGCCGGGTGAGGTTTTCCCACAGGGACAGTAAAACCAGAGACAAAGGCACAAACAGGACTTGCCTCAGCCCGCAGCCTAGTTCCCCGTTGGATGACCACTGGTCAACAAGTGGAGGCACTTCTTCCCCCCCCCAAATATCAGGAATAGTACCCGCTTAAGGTCACCACCACCGCCTAGATGAGGCAGCTATCTTCGTGGAGCTCCACATTATCAACATCCTCCAAGAATTCAGGCTACTAAAGGATAAGAGGGGATATACTAGCAATCTTCAGGGACATTATAAGTCGATAGAGGAAATCTGCAATATCTTAATGACCCACTGATTCCTGAACAATATGAGAAAACAAGGAAGAAAATGCCCCAAACAAATCTAGATGTTACATCAATAGAATCCAACGACAGCATGGCAGAAGAAATGACAGAAAGGGAGTTCAGAATGTACATAATTAAAATGATTAGGGAAGCAAACGATGAGATGAAAGAGCAAATGCAGGCATTGAATGATCGCACCAATTGACAGTTAACAGAGCAAATTCAGGAAGCAAAGGATCATTTCAATAAAGAGTTAGAGATATTGAAAAAAAACCAAACAGAAATCCTTGAAATGAAGGAAACAATAAACCAAATTAAGAACTCCATAGAAAGCATAACCAATAGGATAGAACACCTGGAAGACAGAACCTCAGATATTGAAGACAAAATGTTTAACCTTGAAAACAAAGTTGAACAAACAGAGAAGATGGTAAGAAATCATGAACAGAATCTCCAAGAACTATGGGATATCATGAAAAGGCCAAATTTGAGAATTATTGGGATTGAGGAATGCTTAGAGAAACAAACCAAAGGAATGAACAATCTATTTGAAGAAATAATATCAGAAAATTTCCCAAATCTGAAGAATGAAATGGAAAATCAAGTCCAAGAGGCTTATAGGACTCCAAATACACAAAATTACAACAGACCCACACCAAGGCACATTATAATGAAAATACCTAACATACAAAATAAAGACAGAATTTTAAAGGCTGTGAGAGAAAAGAACCAAATTACATTTAGGGGGAAGCCAATACGGATATCAGCAGATTTTTCAATCCAGACCCTAAAAGCTAGAAGGGCCTGGAACAACATTTTTCAAGCTCTGAAAGAAAATGGATGCCAACCAAGAATCTTATACCCAGCAAAACTTACCTTCAAATTTGACGATGAAATAAAATCATTCCATGATAAACAAAGCTAAAAGAATTTACAAAAAGAAAGCCAGCATTACAGAACATTCTCAGCAAAATATTTCATGAGGAAGAGATAAAAAAACAAAGAAGCAAATCAGCAAAGGGAGGAATTATCCTAAAGGAACTGTCAAATAAAGGAGGAACCAAGATGTGTCAAAATTTTTAAATATGAACCAAATGACTGGGAATACAAATCATATCTCAATAATAACCCTGAATGTTAATGGCCTGAATTCATCAATCAAAAGACATAGACTGGCAGATTGGATTAAAAAGAAAGATCCAACAATATGTTGCCTGCAAGAGACTCACCTCATAGAAAGCGATACCCATAGACTAAAGGTGAAAGGATGGGGAAAAACATACCATGCACATGGACTCAGCAAAAAAGCTGGAGTATCCATCCTCATTTCAGATAATGTGGACTTCAAGCCAATGTTAGTCAGAAGGGATAAAGAAGGACATTTCATACTGCTTAAGGGAAGCATAAATCAGCAAGATATAACAATCATAAACATCTATGGCCCAAACAGTGGCTCATCCATGTATGTTAAACAAATCCTTCTCAATTTTAGAAACCAAATAGACCATAACACAATAATACTAGGTGATTTTAACACGCCTCTTTCACCACTGGACAGATCTTCCAACAAAAATTGAACAAAGAAACCATAGATCTCAATAACACAATCAATAATTTAGACTTAACAGACATTTATAGAATATACCATCCAACCAAGAGTGAATACACTTTCTTCTCAGCAGCACATGGATCCTTCTCTAAAATCGACCATATATTATGCCACAAAGCTAATGTTAGCAAATACAAGAAGATAGAGACACTACCTTGTATTCTATCAGATCATAATGGATTGAAATTAGAAATAAATGACAGAATAAAAAATAGAAAATTCTCCAATACCTGGAGATTAAATAATACACTATTATATGATGACTGGAAAACAGAAGACATGAGGATGGAAATAAAAATTCTTAGAAACAAGCAAGAACAAAGACACATCATATCAAAATCTCTGGGACACTATGAAAGCAGTACTTACAGGAAGATTTATTTCATGGGAGCGCCTTTATAAATGAGTAACTCAAAAATAAACGACCTAACACTACAGCTCAAAGCCCTAGAAAAAGAAGAACAGACCAACACCAAAAGTAGTAGAAGACAGGAGATAGTTAAACTCAGAGCTGAAATCAATGAAATTGAAACAAAAGAAACAATACAAAAAATTTGACAAAATAAATAGTTGGTTCTTCGAAAAAATAAACAAAATTGATAAACCTTTAGCCACACTAACAAAGAGAAGATGAGAGAAAACCCAAATCACTAAAATTCGGAATGAACAAGGAAATATCACAACAGACACGACTGAAATACAAAACAGAATTAGAAGCTATTTTGAAAATCTATACTCCAACAAAATAGAAAATTTCGAAGACATCAACAGGTTTCTAGAGACATATGAATTGCCTAAACTGAACGAGGAGGACATACACAATTTAAATAGACCAATTTCAAGTAATGAAAGAGAAGAATTCCACAAAGCCTCAACAAAGAAAAGTCCAGGAACCAGATGGGTTCCTCAGCCGAGTTCTACTACAAAACTTTTAAGAAAGCGTCATTCCAATACTTCTCAAAGTATTCCATAAAATAGAAGAGGAGGGAACCTCCCAAACTCATTCTACGAAGCCAATATCACCCTGATACCTAAACCAGACAGAGACACATCGAGGAAAGAAAATTTCAGACCAATATCCTTAATGAACATCGACGCAAAAATTCTCAACAAAATTTTAGCAAATCGCATACAAAAACATATTAAAAAGATAGTGCCCCATGATCAAGTGGGTTTCATCCCAGGGATGCAAGGTTGGTTCAACATCAGGAAATCAATAAATGTAATTCACCATATCAATAGACTTAAAGTCAAGAATCACATGATTATTTCAATAGATGCAGAAAAAGCATTTGATAAAATACAGCACCCCTTCATGCTCAAAACACTAGAAAAAATGGGATAGTGGGAACATTCCTTAACATTGTAAAGGCTATCTATGCTAAGCCCATGGCTAATATCATTCTAAATGGTGAAAAACTGAAAGCATTCCCCCTAAAAACTGGAACAAGGCAAGGATGCCCTCTTTCACACCAGTTTCTTTCAACTTACGTCCTTTGAAACTCTAGCAGAGCAATTAACAGAACCATGTAGAAATTAAAGGATACGAATAAGGAAAAGTACGAACATCAAACTATCCCTATTTGCTGATGATATGATTGTAGTACCTTAGCGAGGAGGCCAGGAAATTTCCACCGAAAACTTTTAGAGTCTCATAATTGAATCAGTCAACGTAGCAGGAATATAATCAATTGCCATAAATCCAATGCATTTTTATACATATGTGATGAATCTTCAGAAAGAGAAATTAGGAAAACTACCCCATTCACAATAGCATCGAAAAAAATAAAATACTTGGGAATCATCTCACAAAAGAGGTGAAAGACCTCTACAATGAGAACTACAGAACACTAACGAAAGAAATTAAAGAAAACCTTAGAAGATGGAAAGATCTCCCATGTTCCTGGATAGGCAGAATTAATATCATCAAAATGGCTATACTACCTAAAGTGCTATACAGATTCAATGCAATTCCAATTAAAATCCCAATGATGTACTTTGCAGAAATAGAGCAAGCAATTACGAAATTCATCTGGAAGAATAAAAAACCTAGAATAGCTAAAGCAATCCTCAGTAGCAAGAGCGAAGCAGGGGGTATTGCAATACCAGATCTTCAACTCTACTACAAAGCAATAGTAACAAAAACGGCATGGTATTGGTACCAAAATAGACAGGTAGATCAATGGTACAGAATAGAGGACATGGACACAAACCCAACTAAATACAATTTTCTCATACTAGACAAAGGGGCCAAAAATATGCAATGGAGAAAAGATAGCCTCTTCAACAAATGGTGCTGGGAGAATTGGAAATCCATATGCAACAGAATGAAACTAAACCCATATCTCTCACCATGCACGAAACTAAACTCAAAATGGATTAAGGACCTGGGAATCAGACCAGAGACCTTGCATCTTTAGAAGAAAAGTAGGTCCGAGCTTTCAACAGTCGGCTTAGGACCGATTTCCTCAATACATGAACTCCCATAGCACAAGAAGTAAAAGCAAGAATTCTAACTGGGATAGAATCAAATTAAAAAGCTTTCTCTCAGCAAAGGAAACTATCAACAATGCGAAGAAAAAGCCTACAGAGTGGGAGAAAATCTTTGCCAATCATACTTCAGATAGAGCACTAATCTCCAGAATCTATAAAGAACTCAAAAAACTCTACACCAAGAATTCAAATAAATCCAATCGACAAATGGGCTAAGGAAATGAATAGACCCTTCACAGAAGAAGATCTATAAGCAATCAATAAACATATGGAAAAATGTTCAACATCTCTAGTAATAAGAGAAATGCAAATCAAAACCACCCTAAGATTCCATCTCACCCCAATTAGATTGGTGATTATCAAGAATACAAGCAACAACAGGTATTGGCGAGGATGTGGGGAGAAAGGTACACTCATACATTGCTGGTGGGGATGCAAATTAGTGCAGCCACTCTGGAAAGCAGTGTGGAGACTCCTTAGAAAACTTGGAATGGAACCACCATTTGACCCAGCTATCCCACTCCTAGGCCTATACCCAAAGGACTTAAAATCAGCATATTACAGAGATACAGCCACATCAATGTTCATAGCTGCTCAGTTCACAATAGCCAGATTGTGGAACCAACCTAGATGTCCTTCAATTGATGAATGGATAAAGAAACTGTGGTATATATATACAATGGAATATTACTCAGCCATAAGAATGATAAAATTATGGCATTTGCAGGCAAATGGATGAAACTGGAGAATATCATGCTAAGTGAGATAAGCCAATCTCAAAAAACCAAAGGAAGAATGATATCACTAATAAGTGGATGATGACACATAATGGGGTGTGGGAAGGGTTAGTGTTGGGGTTGGAGTTGGGTTTAGGGAGGGGGGCAGGAATGGAGGAAGGAAGGACTGTATAGAGGGAGGGGAGGGGTGGGAGGGGTGGGGGAGAAGGGAAAAAAATGGCAGAATGAATCAAACAACATTACCCTATGTAAATTTATGATTACACAAATGGTATGCCTTTACGCCATGTACAGACAGAGAAACAACATGTATCCCATTTGTTTACAATAAAAAAAAAAAGAAAAAAAAAACCACTGTGACTTTTATATAACATTATATTTGGTGGTAAGTCTAAAATCAAATGCTTTAAGACTCATTTTGTTTCATTCCTTTGTCAATTTTTAGCTGACGCTTGGCCTAGTGGTGAGCACAGGAATTTTCTATAATGATCATGATGTCATTGTGTGTTCTCTCTAATTTATCTCTGTAGAAACTCTTCTTGGCTAAATAACATGGTGGCAATGATGAAAACTGTATTTTGACTGACTACATCCAGGAGTACTCCATATCCCTTACGACCGTATGTATTCAAGCAAAGCCTTGATAAAACATTTTGAAATGAAAATAAGTTTTCTACAAAGACAAAGTCAAAATATCAAGAAAGCAATGGAAGAAATAAAAATATATATTTGTGCCTGATTTATTGACACCTTCAAAGTCTATCTATAAATCAAAATGAAAGTGCATTGTTTACCAAAATATAATTTCTTTTTAAATATTAATAACTAATAACTCATACTAACACTAACTGATAACCTAAAAATTGAGGGTATGAGATTCTTCTTTTCATATAAAAATAGTATTGACATAAATTTTTTTCAAACTTTCATTAATGATGTCATATTATAGAAAAAGCCATTAAAGCCTTAATTGAAAAGCATAGAAACAGATAATCTTGAATTTGTCATCCTTACATTTGTTCATCACTTATCAGCTTCAGGAGTACATTCTTATATATTTGTATTGTACTATTAGATATTTTCATCAAGAACTCATTGAGGTAGACATTATACACCTTTGTCAGTTGGATAAGCTGAGGTCTCTGGAGATCATAAGTGACCTGCTAATAGGCATACGGAAAATTACAGACCTTCCAGTCTCAAATGTAGTGTTGTTTATTTTATAATACAACTCCAAACAAACATCTTGAAAACATTTCTTCCCTCTCCTATTGTTCTAAAACTTTTTTTTTTTTTTAAGAGAGCAAAGCTAGTGACAGATAACTAGAGGGTTTTCCTATCATGATTTTATTTCCACTATCTTGGGACGAAAGAGTTAATACCATGCATTTACTCCAGCATCAGGAAAAGATTTAATGACTGTGTCTTCAGGAGTCTCCCACATTCTGTGGTAGGAATTGTATGTATGTAGTAGGATGAGCAACAGCAGATTGCAAAGGCAGGAAGACACCCAGACTTACAGAATTCCCAAGGGACTAAGTGTGACTTCTCTTCAAGGTGCGCTTTAGAAGTCTTCAGATGAGGCAGCATTAGAGAACATGGTCTGGCCTCTCAGGACAGCAGCTGATGCCCCAATGCTCCCAAAAAGGAAACATCTAGAAAAGAACCTTCATGCAAAGCAGTGTAGCCTTACTCTATATTTCTGAAAGTGGAATGATACTGAGGTTGACAGATTTTCCTTCCTCCAATATGAATCTGCTTTTGATTTTTGAGCGATCTAAATGATGTCTAGTGGTTTTGTTCACTGTGAAGCCTAGGTTCTATGCATAAATAAGCAAACAGAACTTTTATCTTAGTGATTCCCTGGAGAGAGAGGCTGCTGTTATCTCTTCAAGTTTTTGTTTGTTTTAAAATATGTTTTCCAAGGTCATCAGCCTGGAAAGTCTAATTAAATAACACATTACATATGGTGGCATGCCAAAAACACGGCAAATGATGACCTCAATGTGAATTGTGAGTTTGATTTATTCTCAGTATCAATTAAAATCCTAAATTTAATCAACTCTTTTCCTTATAATTTTATAAGCCAGAAAGCATAGGAGTCAGTTTATATTGTGTTTCCAGAGAGAGTTTTATGGGAGACCCTAGATATTTGCTTTGGACTGTGGTTATTTTCATGCCTCAGGCTTTTTATTTTACAAGAAGAAAAACATTTCACTAAATGGACTCAAGTAATTGGTCAATTTGTCATGAGGACAAAGGGCTGAATAGATCATTCTTTATTTGTGGAATACCTATCCTTTACTCATGGGCATATCACTCATCTTTTCTTTTTTTTTTTTTTCTTTTTTCCAAATTCCTACTTCTCTCAGAGGCCTTCTTTGAATAGTAAGGGAAAATGTGAAAATCTTAAATTTCACGTTATCCCATATTTCTTGGAAGTTCTGTTCATGGTTTCTTATCATCTCCTCTGTGTGGTCAACTTTATACTCCAGAGTATTTATTATGTGTTCATTGCCTGAGGTTCTA
>JAHUXG010005209.1:0-149814 GCA_020740815.1 Sciurus niger | reverse complement strand
AGTCCCTACAGACTGCATTCGAAAGCAAGCCAAAGGACCGTGAGTCAGAGCCTGTGCCTGAAAACAGGCCAAGGAACTCCTCTGTAAGGAGAGGAGGACCAGAGAGGAGGGCGCGTCTGGAGAGGAGACCAGCGTCAGGCCGCCTGGGGAATGGAGGACCATGGGAGCTGAAGGGCATAGAGCCTCGACAGCGGGACTCTGGCAGCCCACGTGCGTCAGTGCACAGAGATCCAGACAGAAAGGCAGCAGGGGCTTCTAGGTTAACCCTGCACAGACCAGTCAGACTGGCAGACGCTCAGCAGGTCAGCCCGCAGCTGCGGAAGACGCGGTCTTCTCATCGGCACGTGGAACTTTTTCCAGGACAGACCTGAATGAAGTTCAAAAACAAATCCTCTCCAGTAGCCCATGCTGACCACAGTGGGGTGACGTCGCAAGTCAACAAGGGAAACTGTGGAACCTCAGTGAATACACGAGGACTCAACGGCGTGCTGCTGAACTCCAAGGAGCAAGAAGAGATCTGCCGTCTTGACACAAGTGAGAGTGGTAACATGACATAACAAACACCGAGGACAGAGCACGAAAGTTCCAGGAAGGAGGAACCTAGCAAAAGTATAGGAAACACGCCGAACAAACAGCCTAGCAGTGCGACTCAGCAAGCAGAAGACCAAGAGCAAGCCAGACCTGACAGCAGCAGGAGCAGGGAGACCAGAGCTCAGAGCCGGGATCAACGCGACCCAGACCAAAAGGAGGACAGCCAACGTCAGTGAAGAGCTGTTTTTCTGAAAAGATAAACAAAGTCAACCAACCTTTAGTTAGACTAAGACAAAAGAGGGAAGACCCCAATAAAGGAAGTTGGATATGACAGAGGAGAAATGATGAATGATCCCTCAGAAATGCAAAGGACCACAGAGACCATGAGGAACAACTGTACATCAGCAAGCTGGAAACCGAGAAGCAGTGGACAAACCTAGGCTCACATCCACCACTGCCAAGCCTCAGAGACCTGGGAGGGGAGCCAAGCCATGGCCAGCAGCAACCTCCCAGCCAGGAGAAGCCAAGGGCCCGAGCGGTCACTGCAGAAGGCTCCAGGGCCCTGACCCTGACACCCACTCTTCTCCAACTGCCCCAAGAAAAGGTGCTGGGTCTGGGTGTGCTTTGCCCACAAAGGTGCATGTGTTGAAAGCTTGGTCCCCAGTATGGGGATGTGAGAGTGTCAGGGCTGGGATGTGAGCGTCCCCCAAAGCTCTCGTGAGACACTGCAGGAAGGTTCGAGGACGGGTGGTGGGTTGAAGAGTCTGAACCCATCAGTGAGTGAACCCCTGAGGGACTGACTGAGGGGTAACTGGGGGCAGGTGGCCATGGCTCACAGGAGTGCTGCCTTGGGGCGTGAATTTGGGTATATATTTTGTTTCTGGAGAGTGGAGTCTCTCCCTCGCTCTGCTTCCTGATCACCCTGGGAGCCGCTTCCCTGGGCCACCCTCTCCCACCATGATGTCCAGCCTCACCTGGAGCCCTGAGGAATGGAGCCGGCCTTCTGTGGACTAGGACCTGTGAAACTGTGAGCCCCAAGTAAACCCTTCCTCCTCTGTAATCGTGCTGGTCAGATCATTCAGTCACAGCAGAGAAAAGCTGACGAAGACAGTGGCTTACAAATATTTCATACAAATCCCCGATGTAGCTCTCTACACGTATTGTGAAAATAGACAAATGCCTTAATTTTATGGCATGAACCAGGAGTAGCTTAGGACAATCTGGGATATACAAATTTCCAATGCTCTTTCTCACCAAGTCAGGAGCTGGACTCTCAGGACAGGTGGACACTGACATGAGCAGGAACAGAGCCCAGGTTGTCCCTCTCTGTGACCCTGCAGTCCAGCCACAGGACTAGAATCCCAGGCATGTGAAGCTGCCTCTCCCAGCAGCCAGGGGTCCTGGGCTCTCAGGCTCAGGGGCCCCTTACAGCAAGATGGGGGTCAGAGTGGTCCTGGACACAGTGTGTCTTCAGGGTCCTGAGGCCAGGGGCAGAGCCAACCTGTAGCTACCACAGTCCATGCAGAGCTGACCACCCTCCCTCCTGCAACTTTGCCAAGGGAGCCGCCCTGCACAGCTGCAGGAGGAGAGGGTGTCTCCACCCTTTGGAACCCTGGGTGTGGGGAGGGGGTGTCACAGAGCCTCACTCTGAGGGATACATAACTTGAATACATCAAAGTTCACTCTGAATATACACTTTCCCTGGATTTTTCCTCGGATTATAGGTTTCTGTCAGCATTTCTCAGCATGGACATGTGGGTGAGATAATTTTTTGCTGTGGGTGCTGTGCTGTGATGGCTAGAGGTTTTGCAGCCTCAATGGTCTCTAAAAGCCAAATACCGTAACATATGAGAACAACAGCTGCCTCCAGACTTTGCCAAAGTTGCCATGGGTGGCGGGTTCTGGCACTGTGTGGGCTCCAGCATGAAGTGTGTGCTATGACCTGATCTAACACACAGACACAGCGTGGAAATGGAGAGGAGTCATGGGAGGAGACAGGGTGCCCACCTGGCATCAAAGTTCATAAAGTTCAGCTGGGCATGTTGTGACTTGCCTCTCACCCAGGTCCTCAGGAGGCTGAGGCAGGAGGATCACAGGTCCAAGGCCAGCATGGGCCTCTTGGGGATTCCTGTCTCGCAGTAAGATGGAAACAGGGCCATGATGCAGCTCAGAGGTAGAGCCTCCGGGTCCTTCCCCTGTACAAAAAAGCAGTTTATAAAGTTCACACTAAACTCACTCTGCAGGAAACGACATTGAATAAAATAATCTTCATCAGCAAATATTGTGAGTGGCCTGTGCTCAGAGAGGGAGATCCCGACATGACTGAGCTAGGGTAAGGGAAGCTTCTGAGGGTCTGCACGGGAGAGCTCCGCATCCTCCATGGAGCTGGTTTCAGGCAGGGGCTGGCTGGAAAGAACCTCAGGGGCAGAGCTGAACTCTTCTCTCCTCCCTCTGCCCTGCTCCTGGGTGACGTGAGCTCCCTGTGTGCTGAGCGCCCCCTGCTGGCCCTGGGCTCCCTGCAGGGAGGTTTGTGTCAGGGCTCACACTGAGGTCCCCTCACTGTGTCTCTGGCACAGAAATAGGTGGCCGTGTCCTGGGTGGTCAGGTAGCTCAGCTGCAGGGAGAACTGGTTCTTGGACGTGTCTCTGGAGATGGACACTCAGCTCTTGAGAGATGGACTGTAGTTAGTGCTACCAACATAACATATGCTCCCTATCCACTCCAGCCCCTTCCCTGGGGGCTGACGGATCCAGTGCCAGCAGTAACCACTAGAGATGGAGGAACCAGACACAGCACAGGTGAGGGACAGGGTCTCTGAGGGCTTCACCAGGCCAGGTCCCGACTCCTGCAGCTGCACCTGGCCCAGGACACCTGGGGACAAGGAGAGGGAGACCCTGTCAGTCACCTGCTGTCACAACCTCCCCGTGGACCCAGCTCTGACACTGGGGACACTCACCATGGGGAGCTGTGACCAGGCACTGGAGGAGACCCAGCAGCCTCATCTTCTAGACCACACCTGCCTTCCCAGAGAGCTCACCCTGTGTGAGCAGAGAGCTGTGAGCTCCCACAGCCCAGAGGGCATTTGAACCCAGAGCAGGAGGAGGAATTTGCATGTGGGTGAGGCTCTTCTTATATCTGGAGAGGCTGAGGCCGGGTGTCCATGTCCTCAGTGCTCCTGAGATGTGTCCCTCCCTTGAATCCAAGTGGAACTTTTCCTGTGACAGGAGAGCTTTGGTTTAGGGGGGCTGGAAAGATGTCAGAGGAGGTGCCCACCTTCCTGAGCCCAGCACTGCCTCCTCCAGGCCTTCCTCCCTAGACCTGTGAGGATCTCAGAGTGGCAGGAACTTGCCTATCATGCAGGAGACCCCAGGTTCAACTCCCAGCCCTGAAGGAAGAGCCCTCAATGGTGACTGAACAAGAGCAGATGGCTGAGGATGGTGTTCCCCATTTCCAGGAAAAGAGCCCTCCTTTGTCCCATGAATAATTATTCTGGTATCTCTGTGATATTTTGGGGTTACAGACTGCACAGGAGAGGAGGAAGCAGGGACTTATAAGAGGAGGAGCTACCTGCTGTGTGCCCTCTGCCCTGCCCTCTACACTCTGACCTGCTTGTCATCCTGACTATTCTGTCAATACCTGTTGACAGGAGTGGCTGGAATCTGCCCTGAGGTCTTCCTCTCATCTGTCCTGCCCTCTGGTCTCCACCATGAGAGGACAGCATGGGAAGGGCTGGGCCAGGGTGAGGGTCCTGGGAGCAGAGGCAGATCTCACCTGCAGCCTGAGGCTGAGAGCCACTGGGTCCACCAAGAGCAGCAGAGCCAGGCTGACAGCAGACAGGGAGGACATGCAGGGCAGGCTGGGCGAGGAGGGAGGCCCAGGGCTCCTTCCTTGAGCAGCATCACTGCAGTGAGAACTGCCCTGCCCACAGCACCATCATTTGGAGGACACAGTGGACACTCTCCTTAGTCAGGGGGATTCAGTCAGAGGACAAGTGTAGGTGCTGATCTACTGTTGAGGATTCAGGAACTGATCTCCTGCCTAACTGAGTGAAACACAACCTTCTAATGAGACATGTAGGCACCTGTCCTTATTCACTGTGGTGTTGACCATGACCTCACTGCAAACCCTGAACCTGCAGACACCCTCCTCCTGGTCCTGGGGAGGCTCAGGGAAAACCTTGCTGGCCTCCATGTTTCCACCAACTGAAAATCCATGGGTGACCTGTGGGTGAAGTTTCCCAGTCCCAGCAAACTAAATGATTTAGCTGTTCTTCAGGATACAAAAGGGGAGACATTTTCAGATGACTCCACCTCCTGCCCTGAGAATCTGGATCCCACTCTGTGGCAGTCTTCCCCACCTCACCTGTGCCAGGTGAGACCCAGTGGGCTCCAGCAGCCAGGGCTTCACCTTGCTCTCACCATTCACCACAGTTTGTTGGTAAGACTCATAGGAAGGTACTGGACTCATGGTGTGGTCGTGAGTAAACCTCATAAAAATGTGTCTGTGCTTAGACAGCTCTTGGCCACTTTACCAAGGTCTGGAGAAGTGCCACCTGGAAGAGGGAAGGTTCCTCTGGTTCAGGATTTCAGAGGTTGGAGGGCTTGGTGGCGTAGTCCTCAGCCCTGATCCAGGTGAGGAGGACATGATGGCAGAAGGCTGGGGAGCAGGAAAGCAGCTCAGGACATGGTCACCAGGAAGCAGGGAGCTGTGCTCAACAGGGACAAAGTGTGAACCCAAAGCCAAAGCCAGTGACCCACCACCTCCTGCCTCACCCCACCTGCCTACAGTTTCTGCAAGTCAATCCATGTCTGTGGATTAATCCACTTAGGGTTAGAGCTCTCATAATCTAGAGATCTGATCTCTGAACCTTCTTGCATTGTCTCACAATGAGATTTTGGGGCACCTCCTATGTGAACAATTACAACCAATTCTTGTTTCTGATAATCCATTCACCTGATCAGTTTTGAGGGGTTTCAATCCCCTCATTTCATACTGACATGAAGAATGAATCCAGGAGCACAGCCCACAGGTGTGAAAAGGGTCCTTGAATGGCAGGGGAGAGGCTGGTCCAGGCTGCTGCTGTCCATCACCAGCACTGCTATGCCAAGCCTGGGGTCTGCATGTGGAGCCTGCAGAAGGCACTTCACATTTCCACACAGAGGGCACAGAGGATGGGAAGCTGTCATGGCAGGACCCTGCTGATGTGTCGGATGAGAGGAGAATTAGAAATGAGCATGAGGACTGTGGAAAGTGAGCATGGATGTGTCCTGCAGGGAATGCCAGGCCTGAGAGAAAAGCAGCAGTGCTCCCCATGGACACTCACTGCAGAACAGAGCCAGCAGCAGCCACAGCAGCCAGGTCTCCTGCACCAGCTCCTGGGTCTGTGCAGCCTGCAGACAAGCCCTGGGCTCTGATGGTGGGAGGTCTGTGTCCTCCCCTCATTTGAATTTCCATGCTCCTCACAGTTCTCCCTGCCCTGTGCTGCCTCCTTGAGGCATTGCCGATGCTTGAAGTGTAAGCGGTGCAGAGGTTTTAGTTCTCCTGTGTGTTGCACTGGCTGTGGCTCTGCTTCCTGACAGTGCACAGCCCCATGGCCTCTGCACACACGGGCGACTCTGGACCTTCCAGTGAATGGTGAGATCTCCACTCTGCACCTGTGCATGGCTCCACAGAGCTCCTCCTGACTATCGCATGAGGGCAGCTGGAGGGTCAGTTGGTCACCCTGAAGTACTGGGGGTCTCCTCATAGACACAGGTTACTGGTAGGAATTTCGAGGAGCAGAGCTGTGGAGGTGGGACACAGGGAAAGCAAAATTCTGGTGTTTATGCAGCGAGCCTTTGGCCTCTCTCTTGATGAGTGTTCTCATCTGCTCCTCAGGGACCTCCAGTTGTGACTGTCGTGTGCAGAGCTGAGAGTGTGTGCTTGCACATGAGTATGTGGGTCTGTGTGTAATTGTGCAAAGTGTCCCTGAAATGCTTCTTGTGTTCATGAGTTTCCTCAATTCACTTCCATCTAGAAAGGTAAAAATTTAATCTTTAATGATTTTAAGTTGCTGCTTGAGGAATTTCACTATAAGTTAGTGGACCTTTAGGATTTACATTTTATGAACATTGACATGATGATATTTTGAATTGATTTTGGGACCATGAAATTCAGGATATGACATGAACTCATTTAACCCACATTAACTACTTACTATTTTTTTTTTTTTTGATTCAGAAATTTCTATGGTAGGTCCAGAATCGTCATTGTAGAGAACGTCACTACAAAGTGTGTAAATTATGCAGAAAAATTCAAAATCTATCAGGAAACAGTTCCAGGGAGTATATCAGCAAGTCCTTTGTCCTGAGCTCTCCCTGCTGACCTGGGATTCCTGCAGGGAGGTTTGTGTCTGGCTCACACTGAGGTCCCCTCACTGTGTCTCTGGCAGAGTAACAGGTGTCAGTGTCCTTGGTTCTCAGAGTGCTCATTTGCAGGTACAGCATGTCCTTGACTTTCTCCCTGGAGGTGGTGAACTGGCCCTTCACTGAGTCCGCGTAGTTAATGGTAGCACTATTACCACTAATGTCTGAGATCCACTCCAGCCCCTTCCCTGGAGCCTGGTGGACCCAGCTCATCTAGTAGTTACTGAAGGTGAGTCCAGAGGCTGCACAGGAGAGTCGCAGAGTCCCTCCAGGCTGTACCAGGCCTCCCCCAGACTCCACCAGCTGCACCTCACACTGCACACCTGCAAACACAGAGGCAGCCTGGTCAGGAAACTCACTCATCCACTCTTTCTCTCACTCCTGTCCACTCACACACTCAGGATCTCTGCTCGCCATTAATCACCTTTGTTCTCTTTGGAGATGTCAACAATTATTACAGGAAATAAGTGCAGAGTGATTCCCTGGGAAGTTAGTACATGGAGAGGACACGAGACAGACATAACCAGCCCCAAACCCCTCTGCACCTGCTCCTGGGTGACCCTGAGCTCCCTGTGTGCTGAGCGCCCCCTGCTGGCCCTGGGCACCCTGCAGGGAGGTTTGTGTCTGGGCTCACACTGAGGTCCCCTCACTGTGTCTCTGGCACAGAAATAGGTGGCCGTGTCCTCGGCTCTCAGGCTGCTCATTTGCAGGTACAGCGTGTTCTTGGAGTTGTCTCTGGAGATGGTGAATCGGCCCTTCATAGAGTTGGCATACTTTGTTGTACCACCACCCTCGTTAATTTCTCCAATCCACTCCAGTCCTTTCCCTGGAGCCTGGCGGACCCAGTTCATCCAGTAGTCACTGAAGGTGAATCCAGAGGCTGCACAGGAGAGTCGCAGGGACCCCCCAGGCTGCACCAGGCCTCCCCCAGACTCCACCAGCTGCACCTCACACTGCACACCTGCAAACACAGAGGAAACCTGGTCAGGACACTCACTCATCCACTCTTTCTCTCACTCCTGTGCACTCACACACTCAGGATCTCTGTTCTCCATTAATCACCTGTGAAAACAGCTACGAGGAAAACCCAGCTGAGCACACAGTCCATGGTGAGCAGCCTGTGTTGAGTCCTGACCACCGAGTGGGATGAGCTGGAGTTCAGGGCTGGGCTCCTGTGCAGAGCTGCAGGGTCAGGGTGGCTGGTTTCATGAGCAGAGGGAGGCCCTATTTGCATGTCCTCCTGCTCTATAGCAGCTCTGGGTGGAGGCCCAGGCAGAGCAGCCCTGAGAGCAGGTGGGAGTGTCATGGGCAGCCTCGTTCCCTTAAGGCTGCTGCTCTGTCACCTCAGCATGTCCTTGTGGTCCCAGAATAGTGAGACAATTCACATCCTTGCCAGGCCACCTGGATTCCCCTAGGGCTGGCAGAGTGACTTCCTGGCCTGTCAGGGTCGTCTCTGCCATGACCACGTGGGGGAGGAAAGGGTTAACTGGAGGATGGTGGAGGATTTTTATTTCCCAAAACACTTACCTACTGAATGACCACACAAGAGACAGTACCTTATTTGGAGAGAGGGCGTGTGACAGGTCTGGCCATAGCAGCTCTGCCCTCTTCAGAACCACGGAGTCACCCAACTCTGCTTTATTCATAATATGCAGGTAAAAGGGGCAAGACCAGCAGGAGCTTCTTCTGAGATGGACAAGATAGGGTTGAGTCAGGGGAGCCATGCACTTAGGGGGAATTCCAGAAGGAGACAGGGAAACACTCCCAGGCAGCTCCACCTACTTCCCAGCAGTTCCTAGAAGCCAGGCCTCTGCGTCCCGTGGCTCAACCTAGTCAGATTCTGCTAAATAAGGAGGCTCCTCACACTGGCATGCTGAGTCCCCAGTGTGATCCCAGCCCCACTCCGGGCATCCAGCCCAGCTGCCCCTCTCTGCCTCCTGCCTTCCTGCCATGTGGTGGAGCAGCCTCAGGAAGCCCTGGGCAGGAGCAGCACCTTGAGTTCTGCATCCTCGTCCCCAGAACCTGCTGCAGTGCAGCTCTCTCACTGCACATCATCAGCCTCTGGAGCTGCTCAGAGCCCCACAGCCTGGATCAGCTCACACTGGAGCTGGTGACAGAGGTAGTCACAGTAAACAGCTAAGGATGCAGCCCTGGACTGGGTTAAGTGTCTGTGCCAGGGTGATCTGTGTGCTGGAATCATCTCTGCAGCAGCAAACCTGGCAGCACCCATGTGGCTGACTCTGCAGGCACACAGGTGCCAATTCTGCTGAGGTGAGTCCTCTTCCATCTGTGTCCAGAGGAAGATGTGGGTGGTCCTGAGGCTCAGGCAGAGCTTTGTCACAGGTGCAGCACCTACAAAGAGACCCCTGGGCCATGGCTAGTGGAGCCTGGAAGCAAGGCCCACTATGGACCCACCGCTCTAGGTCTACCAGCTGCAGGGCCAGCTAGGAGAGCAGCAGGCAAGAGACTCCAACCTGTGCAGCACAGCCTGGGAGAGCAGAGATATGGGGTGGGACAGCCTGAGGACTGGGGTCAGGACCACTGTCCAGTGTGCACAGCAGGTGGGACCTGGAGGCAAAGGGGTGACCCTTAGTGGTGATGTGGAAAATATGCTGTCCACAGAGGAGGAATGAACCTTAGCCTAGGAGAATGGTGTCCTGTCCCTCCTAGTCATGGGCATGGACCTGGAGCACATGGACCTAGCTGACCTAAGTCAGGCAGAGGGAGGCCATCACCACACCAGCATCATGTGGGGAAGCTACTGCATCAGCCTCCTGGACAGAGAGAGGACCAGTGGCCCCTGGAGATGGGGAGGTGCAGGGAGGTGAGGGTGGGGTGGGTGGTGAGGACCAGGTGCAGAGAGGGCCTTGTCCTGGTGCCCTGCAGCTCACATGCACCTGTGGACACAGCCAGGCTGTGGTTCACAGTGACTGCAGCCCAGCAGCTGGGGCTCCCAACACCAGGGAGGGACAGGTGATGGACAGCTGGTGTGCACAGCCTGAGTCCATCATGGCCCCCTCCCCCATGTGTCAGGGAGCTGTCCTCTGCCTCACAAGGACTGGGTTTCAGTGTGACTATGAAGATACAGCTGGAATCACCAGCTGTGTGTCTGATGGAGAGAGAGGCTGACATTCTTAGTGACGTTGATGATCACACACCATCTCATGTGAAAGACAATACACAGCACATCTTTGTTTACTTGGTTCCTTCAAAAACATTCAACTCTCCAATCCTTAAATCTAACCTACTAACTATGTGCAGATACTGTCCTAAGAAAAGCACATTAAACAATCCCATACAGACTCCCTGACAATGAGGGCCACTATGTTCAGGGAGCATCATCCCAGCATCCACCAGGGATCAGGAAGGGGCTGAGTGAGGCCCCCAGAGCACGTCCTGAGGTTTCATTGAGGGAAAGGGGAGAGAAACCAAACCACTGGGGAAAAGGAGCCCCTGGGAAAATGCGTTTTGAAATCTGATGCAACATGCATTTTGTTCAATTAAATGCACACAAAATTTTGTAGGAGGTACTCTTATTAGGCTCATAAACTTAAGACTTCCAAGCTGTTCAGCAGAGGAAATCAATGCATACTTACTTTGTTGAAAGAAAAATAGAATATAAGTTGAGAAGATGATGGTAGGTACAGGAATTCAGATGGACTAGACAGGAAGTGACTTATGCACTTTAAATCTGTCCATCCACCTCTGAACATGAGGATGAGGCAGAGGAGGCAGGAACTGAACCACTGGGGAAAGTGAGCCCCTGGGACAATTCTGTCTTTCTTCAGGTGCAATATCCATCTTGTTCACTAAAATACCACAAGCTGTCTATGTCTGATTGATATTCAGGTATTTCTCTGGTCATCAGAGAACTGCAGCAAAGGAAAACCAGTTTTTTACATTTAATATGAAGAAAAATAGAAAATTAAATGAAGAGATTAACCACATAGAAAAATTTCAGGAAGATATGGTAGGCAGGAAGCACCTTTTCTGTTATAAAGTTTTGTTTATGCGATAGTGAATACCTCTAAGTCAACAACACAAACTTACATAATTATAAGTCACATTCAGAGAAATTAAATGATAAAATATGAAACTGCACTCTCACTTGGTAACATGAAAGTTTACATGGACTCAGTGCTGCAGCTCTCAACACAGATTGTGAAACACATGGAGTGATTTAATTGAACGGCATGAACCAGGACCAGCTTAGGACACTCTGGGGTATACAGATTGCTGAAGCCCATCCTCACCCAGACTGGAGCTGGACTCTCAGGACAGCTGGGCACTGACGTGAGCAGGAACAGAGCCCAGGGCTTCCCTCTCTGTGACCCTGCAATCCAGACACAGGGCTGGACATACAGGCAGGTGAAGCTGCCTCTGCCCAGCAGTCAGGGGTCTTGGACTTCTCAGACTCTGTGTCACCTCGCAGCAACATGGGGATCAGAGTGGTCCTGTGCACAGAGTGTTGTCAGGGTCCTGAGGCCAGGGGCACAGCCAGCCTGTGGCTCCCACAGTCCTTGCAGAGCTGACCACCCTCCCTCCTGGGACTCTACACAGGGAGCCCTTTCTCTCCAAGACCTTGTTCAGGTCACCCCTGTCCACAGGCCATGCCCAGCTGCAGGAGGGGTGGGTGTTTCCAGCTTTGGGACTAATGACACGTTAACTAGCTCAGCCTGACTCCTTACTCCCTGGCGGGTGAGCAAGATCAAGGCCTCAAAGGTGGTTTCAAAGGTTAATGATGATAAATTGGACCACCATCAGGGATTGGTTAACAACAGTTCTGCGAACGTGATCAGCTCGTGCTTGCCATATAGTCCTATGGGACTCACATGCGTGGATCCCCCCATGTCTTGCTGACCTTTAAGCTGATTGGTTCCCACCCAGCCCCCTCCCTACATAAAAGTTGTGTGATTTCCTCAATAAACGCGTTCCTGCTGTGACTGGTCTCCCTGACATGTCTGATTGTCCTCCTCCTGGGGGGCTGGGTGCAGGTGGTCAGTCGGCCCTACCTAGCCCAGTCTGACCTTGTTGGGGAGTGTCCCCTTCCCTTGCCGCTGGTCAAGAAGAGCAAGGGGGCTTAAGTCCCCGACATCTGGCACCCAACCTCGGGTCCCTCAAGGCTGATCCACAGCGAAAGCGAAGAGGCTGCTTTGAAACCAAAAGTACCTGCAGATTGGGCCAAGCGAGTTCCGAGGTGAGGGCACCCCTGAAAAGTTGGGGCAAACACACACCACACAGGTGACCCTGCGCTCTCAGCTCTTAGACTCCTGCTGAAGAGTAGGGGCCTTGAGTGGTCTGATACACAGGCGGAAAAAGCCTGGGACACCTTTACTAGTGTGGCCCCTTGGCTTCCTCCCGCTAATCTTTTTGAATGGTTCACATGGGTTAGTGTAGAACAACTTGTTAGGAAGAGGGAAATCAGTTTAGGGGAGGGTGCCCCATTGGGAGTCTGCCCTACATTATCCGCCCTTAAGGCCAGCTTCTCTCCAGGACCTCCCAAAGGGGGCTCCAAGTTTCCCCCAAAGGGCCGCTGCCTCTGGATGGTGGGAAATCTTCCCAGCAGTCATTTTATGATTCTGGGCGAGAACTCACTGACTCTAACCTCCCCCCTCCCTGTAGGGCCTTCCCAGTAAATGCTAAAATGTTAGTTTGGGAAGGAATGACTACGGGTCACAAATTGGCCTGTGTAGACATGAAAGATCCCTCCATGGGAAGGTGGATTGTGGCTACCAAAGATATTGGCACACGGCTTCCATGAGCGAGTGGGCAGATGGAAAGGGATTCCTCATCTTCAAGTCTCTTCTTTCTTGCGCTTCCCTGCTCTTCCTGCAAACTCGAACGCCTCCTTCTTCTCCCCCTCTTAATCCCTCCCCCTCCTCCAACTTCCACACAGCTGTTTCTGCTTCCATTCCCCAGTCCAGCCCACCTAGTCCTCCTGCCATGAGGTCCCACATACACCAGCGTGGAGGGAGTAACCAGCCCAACCATCAGTGGCTTGTCCTAGTAAGGAGTATGATATAGCAGCCCCAGTCCCCACAAGTATTGGGAGATAATTGTTTCACAATTTTATGCATCCAAACCTGAATTGATTACTAACCAGGAAAAAGGGTTAAAATGCCCTAGGCATCAAGTTTCTGCTGGAACATTTTAGTCCCTTTCAGATCCAGATCTCAGTCAAGGCTTACATTGAAATGTAAATAGAGAAAGTCTGAAGGCTCAGTAGGAGACCAGTCTCAAATTCAAGAAAAAAAAAAAGAGTAAAGGGTCTTACCTAAACTCCAGCAAAAGTAAATTTTATGGTGCTTTACTAAAGTAATTAATGGCCGTATCATTTTTCCAGGACTCTTGTTTTATTTTGAATTCTACATTTTTTTTTGAGCTCATGGGTTTTTAATCAGTTCTATTTTTTTAATTGAACTAGAGTTTTTGAACATCTGTTACACTGCAATGGAAATTCACCTATAAAGTTAGAAGGCCTTTGATTTTGTTATTTGTATGTCGCGCTGTCTGATGTCATGTTTTGTCTATCAAAACTGAGTGCTCCTTCAATTAAAATTTAAAAATGGATCCAGATACTTTTAATTCATGTGATTTAAAAAGGTTCAATTTAAATAGGGTAAACTAATAAAAGTAAAATGTCTTTGAAAATAACTCACAAGTCTCTAGGTGGTCAAGCTAATAAAATATTGATGTTAAAAATGTCTAATATCAATTGTTTCTAGGACTTTTCTTCAACAGGAAAGAAACGGCAAATACTGTTCAGGACACTTGTCTGATATCTTGGTTTTTACAGAATAAGTGAATTGGAGTTAACATGTATGGGATTACTCAAATGTGTTTGTAGAGACATCTGATTAATTTACAAAGTTAGGATGCTGATTGTTAAATGATATCAAGTGCTCTTGTCTCTTAAATTCCATGGGGTATCATACTTAAACATTATTGGTGTTTTCATAGGTTGGTAAATAAAAGGGTTTAAACTTGCTTTGTATCATCACTAAACTAAAAACAAGGTTACTAAGAGTTTTGTCCTAACAGGTACTGTTAGGGTCCCATTCTGACTAATCCTCGGAGAGTCAAAGTGAACACATGGTAATGCAAATCACACAAGGAGGTTTTATTAAAGCAAGCTCCAGCCTGGACCACAACCAGCCCCTCAGACTGATACAGTGGCTGGGGGGAGCAGCCCGGAGTGTCGAGAAAGCGCTCTATTTAATAGCTTTTTCAGCATTCATACACAAGGACCTGCACATTACTGGTTAACATTCGCACAGCTAAATATTTGTCCTCTTTTGGTTGGGTCCCTCCACTTTATTTGAATCTTATTGGGTCCTGCCAAAACTGAATGGTCCTGGAGGGAGCAGGGAGGAGGGAAGGAGTGAAGTATGAGGGAGAGGGGTCAGGGCTGGGTCCCCCGTACTTGATAGGCGGGGTCTCCAGACAGCTGCACCTTCCTCAGATAGATCTCTCTGAGCAGCCTTGATGAGCCTGGGACCCAGCACATCTCATTTGTATTGGCCCTGGAAGGAGCCGCTGTGGCTGCTGGATCCTCGGTGCTTGCACACCCTTTCCTGGGGGCCCAGTTCATGAAATAGCTTGTTTATACAAGAGGGCTGCATGGATGGCACCCCGTTCTCAACAGTACAGTTCTATATGCAAAGGGTTCCCAAAATTTCAACTGTGTTTCAGTTAGAGTACTATAAATAACAAAATATTTAATCTTATTAAAATGGAGTGATTTATATAAATTAAGAAATTACTTAAGAGTTGTTTCAGAATGTGAACAAAAAGGTCAACACATAGGAAAGAAGAAAGAAAAGGTTCTATATATGGAAATATATTTGGTGAAGAACAAAATGTTTCTGGGTGAGAAAGTGCCTGTGTGATGAAATACATGAGGGTCTAAGTAAGTGCTAAGACCGTCTGAAGGGCAAGTTTCAAAACTTTGCATGTAACTAAGTTGGTTGTATGTATGTGACACAGTTGGAGCTATTTAAGCTTTTTCCTAAGGTGAAATAGTAATGTTCTGATATAAACCAAAGTATAATCTATGTGGTAAGATGAGAAGGATTTCTTAGAAATGCTGATTTTTCTGTTAGGTTTTATTCTTTACTTTATTCTTTATCCTTTAACTATACTACAAAGCAATATTAACAAAAACAGCATGGTATTGGTACCAAAATAGACAGGTAGATCAATGGTACAGAATGGAGGACATGGACACAAACCCAAATAAATACAATTTTCTCATACTAGACAAAAGTGCCAAAAATATGCAATGGACAAAAGATAGCCTCTTCAACAAATGGTGCTGGGAAAACTGGAAATCCACATGCAACAGAATGAAACTAAACCCCTATCTCTCACCCTGCACAAAACTCAATTCATAATGGATCAAGGACCTTGGAATCAGAACAGAGACCCTGCATCTTATAGAAGAAAAAGTAGGTCCAAATCTTCACCTTGTTGGCTTAGGATCAGACTTCCTTAACAGGACTCCCATAGCACAAGAAATAAAAGCAAGAATCAATAACTGGGATAGAGTCAAACTAAAAAGATTTCTCTCAGCAAAGGAAACTATCAGCAATGTGAAGAAAGAGCCTACAGAGTGGGAGAATATCTTTGCCACTCATACTTCAGATAGAGCACTAATTTCCAGAATATATAAAGAACTCAAAAAACTCTACACCAAGAATACAAATAAACCAATCAACAAATGGGCTAAGGAAATGAACAGACACTTCACAGAAGAAGATGTACAAGCAATCAACAAACATATGAAAAAATATTCACCATCTTTAGTAATAAGAGAAATGCAAATCATAACTACACTAAGATTCCATCTCACCCCAATTAGAATGGCGATTATTAAGGATACAAGCAACAATAGGTGTTGGGGAGGATGTGGGGAAAAAGGTACACGCATACATTGCTGGTGGGCTGCAAATTGGTGCAGCTACTCTGGAAAGCAGTGTGGAGATTCCTTAGAAAACTTGGAATGGACCCACCATTTGACCCAGCTATTCCACTCCTCGGCCTATACCCAAAGGACTTAAAATCAGCATATTACAGAGATACAACCACATCAATGTTCATAGGTGCTCAATTCACAATAGCCAGACTATGGAACCAACCTAGATGCCCTTCAATTGATGAATGGATGACAAAACTGTGCTATATATACACAATGGAATATTACTCAGCTATAAAGAATAATAAAATTATGGCATTTGCATGCAAATGGATGAAATTGGAGAATATCATGCTAAGTGAGATAAGCCAATCTCAAAAAACCAAAGGATGAATGATATTGCTAATAAGTGGATGATGACACATAATGGGGGGTGGGAGTGGTTAGTGTTGGGGTTGGAGTTGGGTTTAGGGAGGGGGGCAGGAATGCAGGAAGGAAGGACTGTATAGATGGAGGGGAGGTGGGAGGGTGGGGGAAGGGAAAAAATGGCAGAATGAATCAAACAGCATTACCCTATGTAAATTTATGATTACACAAATGGTATGCCTTTACGCCATGTACAGACAGAGAAACAACATGTATCCCTTTTGTTTACAATAATAAAAATAAATAAATTTTAAAAAAGTCAATCACTTCTCATCTGAAACTTCCAGCATTGTCTCACATGTGAGGTTTGGGGACACCTCACATTCAAACCATAGCTGAAAGTGTCAGCGTTGCAGAAGAATCATTGAGTAGGCTGCATCCCTAGAGCAAGCTGCTTTAGATGAAGAAAGCTTGGCATGAACACACAGTGGGGACGATTCAGCCATGAAGAAAAGTGACCTCACAGCTTGTGCTGGGAAGAGGGTGGAACTGGAGGCCATCAAGCTGCTTGAACAGGCCAGACTCAGAGTCAAGTTGGAACCTGCAGAAAAGTCAGAGGGCAGGAGGGTAAACTGAATATAGAGGGAGATCAGTGGGTCCTGAAGGGGACTGAGGGTGGGAGGTGGGTGAGGCGGGAGAGCAGCGTGAACCCCGTAAACTGTGCTACCTGCTTATGTGAGCACAGCACAGTGAGTGCACCTTCATCAACACCAGGAGCCACTAGTTCAAACACGCACAAACAAACAGAAGGTAGAGCCCTGGAGTGTGGGAGAGAGAAGAGGGGAGGGAGAAGGAGCAGGAGGAGAGAGCTGCCTGCAGAAATGGAGCAAGTTACATTCCAGGTTTGCATAGTTAGGTGAAAACAAAGCCAATATCATGTTTTCCTGTAAAGCATAAAAACTGTAACCACTAGAGAAGAAAGTCTGAGGACCCACCCACAGCTGCGGGGCCAGCAGCCCTGCTCTTAGTGCTTGAGGCAGAGGTCACGGGTGAGGGCCTGGGGCCACTTCCAAGTGCCCAGGAGGACCAAGGAAGGAGGCAGGCCCTTCCAACAGTGACCAGTCATGGGATTCCTGCTGGCTCTGGCTGGGGACCTGGAACCTTCCTCCTCCTGATGTATTGATATGGATGGCCATGCGTGTCCTACGACTGGCCTCCTCTTGAGTGTGGAGCAGAGACCACACTCAGTACCATGCCATTCTAACCCCTCAGCAAAGGACTTGAGACTTGAGAAGAGAGACAATTGAAAACCTGTTTGCCTCTTTCATTACCCCTGCAATAAGGGGACTTCATATTATTATTCTTATTATTTCATTTCCTAATCTCCTAATATCTTATTCCCTTCACAGGACCCAGTAATGAATGATTGGTTGGTACCTTTCCAACATTGATTAATTCAACTTGTAATAATACAAATGAGGACAATCATAACTCAAAATTATGAACCTGATCTGTAATACTCATCTTCTTAATTATATTATCAAATCCACAAATTTACGAGGACTATTACCACACTCATTTACTCCCACCTCCCAATTATCAATAAACCTAGGAATAGCAATTCCACTATGAGCTGGGGCCATGGTTACCAGATTCTGCCCCACGACAAAAGCATCCCTAGCTCATTCTCTCCCTCAGGGAACCCCAATTCCCCTGATTTATATACTTGTAGTTATCAAAACGATTAGTCTCTTCTCTGAACCTACAGCATTAGCTGTTTGTCTAGCAGCCAATATTACAGCTGGTCACCTACTTATGCACCCAATTGGAGTTGCTGCGTTAGTCCTGCCGTCCATCAGTCCCCCACTGCACCCTTATCTTCTTAATCTTGTTACAGTACCTGAATGTGCTTATCTTTAATTCAAGCACAGGTCTTTACCCCTCTCCTAAGCCTCTATTGCATGATAAAACCTCATCATGTGGTTAATCCCAGCCCCTGGCCACTGGCAGGAGCTCTGTCAGCTTCACTTCTAGCATCCAGCCTAGTAATGATGCATTTTAACTTTAACTCTCGATCAATACTTGGATTATTAACAAATACTCTCACCATAGATCAGTGGTGAAGAGATATCATCCTTGAAGGAACATTTCAAGATTATTAAAAATAATTTCTCAAAAGGGCCTTCAATATAGCATGATTTTATTCATGATGTGAGATGTATTTTTATTTGCTGGCTTCCTCTGAGTATTTTGTCATTCAACTTAACCTCCACCCCAGAATTAGGGGGTTGCTGACCTCCTGTAGGAATCAACCCGCTTAACCTATTAGAAGTACCACTCCTTCATACCTCCATTCTTCTAGCCTCTGGGCTATCAATCCCCTGAGCACATCACAGCTTACTAGAAGGGAATCGTAAACACATAGTCCAAGCCCTAGCTGTGGAAATTGCCCTGGGACTACACTTCACCCTACTACAAGCCTCGGATATTTACAGACACACTTCACTATTTCTGATGGCATCCCTGGCTCCACATTCTACATAGCGACAGGATTCCATGGACTCCACATAACCGTCAGATCCACTTTCCTCCTAGTGTGCTTATTATGACAACTAAAATTCCACTCACCACTGCTGCTTGATACTACCCCTTTGCAGCCACATGAGTGTTTATAGTAGCTGACTCAGGGTACCAATTATGGAACCAGCCCAGATGCCTATCCACAGAGGAGTGGATAAAGGAAGTGTGGTTTACATACAGAGTGGAGTTTTACTCACCATCATGAGGAATTACATGAGAGTATTTGCTGGTAACTTGATGGAACTGGAGAAGATCATCAAGTGAAATGATTCAGATTCAGGAAGTCAAGGGCTTGAGGCTGTCTCTCAATGTGAAATCTACAGATAAATAAGCAGAAGAGGAGCATAAAATAGAATGGAAAGCAGGGAGTAGAGGGAGGGAAAGAGGGATGAATGGGGAGGGAGCAGAGGGAGGTCTGGAGGGAAGGGACCAAATCATCACGTGCAGATGTGAACTCCCCACAGTGAGTCAGGTAGGAACTGTCTGATGTGAAAACACTGAGAACAAGCAGGAGGGAGATCAGGACATGGAGGAAGGAAGCTGTGGAGGGAGGAGGAAGGAAGCTGTGGAGGGAGGAGGAGGGAAGGGGGAGGTGCGACTGATGCAACCTGAGCAATTGCCTTGTGTGATTGTGGAATTATGTCAAAAGCAACAGCAGTCAAGTGTATAGAGGCAGGAATGAAAAAGTGGAAATGCATCAGGAAAAGATCAAGAATTCTTGTCTTCAGAGACAACATGGATCAGAAAACAAGTCCAAGGAGCTCCCCTGGGAGGCTGGTATATGCAGAGGCCCCAGATTCAGGAAACCAGCATAAGCCCTCTACACCTGCTGCTGGGTGACCCTGAGCTCCCTGTGTGCTGAGCGCCCCCTGCTGGCCCTGGGCACCCTGCATGGAGGTTTGTGACAGGGCTCACACTGAGGTCCCCTCACTGTGTTTCTAGCACAGTAATAGGTGGCAGTGTCCTCGGCTCTCAGGCTGCTCATTTGCAGGTACAGCGTATTCTTGGAGTTGTCTCTGGAGATGGTGAATCGGCCCTTCACTGAGTCCACATAGTTGGTTGTACCACCATCCTTGTTAATATCACCAACCCACTCCAGCCCCTTCCCTGGAACCTGGCGGACCCAGTACATGTAGTAGTTACTGAAGGTGAATCCAGAGGCTGCACAGGAGAGTCGCAGGGACCCCCCAGGCTGCACCAGGCCTCCCCCAGACTCAACCAGCTGCACCTCACACTGCACACCTGCAAACACAGAGGAAGCCTGGTCAGGACACTCACTCATCCACTCTTTCTCTCACTCCTGTGCACTCACACACTCAGGATCTCTGTTCTCCATTAATCACCTTTGAAAACAGCCACAAGGAAAACCCAGCTGAGCACACTCTCCATGGTGAGCAGCCTGTGTTGAGTCCTGACCACTGAGTGGGATGAGCTGGAGTCCAGGGCTGGGTCCTGTGCAGAGCTGCAGGGTCAGGGTGGCTGGTTTTCATGAGCAGAGGGAGACCCTATTTGCATGTCCTCCTGCTCTATAGCAGCTCTGGGTGGAGTCCTAGGTAGAGCAGCCCTGAGAGCAGATGGGAGTGTCATGGGCATAATGGTGAACATAGTCGTTCTCAGGAAATAAAAATTTCTTTTGAGTATTTTCTGCTTTGCATTGTTCACCAATTAAATACTTTTATATATGCACAAAACCATGATAGAAGAATTACGGTTAAGTCCATGATTCAATTGTAAAATCACACACAGAATCATGAGTGATGATTCATTGTGTCCAAGAGCTCATAACCTGAAACTGTCAAGTGTTTGTGCTTTGCTCTCCTCTTCAACATGAGTGCTCACCTGCCCCTCATCCACCTCCCAGGTGGACACACCTTGTGACATCTTCAGAGCCCATGGTGTACATGTCCCCACATTTGGTGGGAACTGGGCTCACACATGCTGGAGCAGACTGTGGGTGGGGACTCTCAAGGGCACAGGGATGCCCTGGCCTGTGAACTCCTGACTGACGTCAGCCATGTGCAGGACAGGGAGGGGCAGAAAGAGCAGTGCAGACAGCTGGTGCTCTGCAGTTTGTCCAGGAGAGCAGCACGTTTGTGGTGCTGCCCAGGAGCTGTAGCCAGGAGGGTGTGGCCATCAGCTCCACAGAGGGCAGCCCAGGGCTTTGCTCCCAGAGGATGGAAGGTGATTTTGGGATCCCAGGAATCAGCAAAGCCCCAGCATCACCATCTCAGAGGAAGAGAAAAAAAATTGTAGACACCCAAGGCAGAGCATGTGGGAGAGAGCTCTGGGGTGCCTGGCCCTGGACTGCCCAGGGCATGGTCTCCCCTGTTCAGCCAGCAAGGTGCTCAGAGGTCCCCAGTCATGGCTCAAGGGAGGCCAGGACCTGCTCCCTGCTGAGGCCGACCTTGTCATCAGCCTCCCCATGCTGGCTTTGCAGGCAGGCAGAGGGCAAGAGGGTCAGGGTCACACAGCCTCCACCAAGACTTGAAGGAAGGTCAGGGAGGCCAGATGGGGTGTCAGGGTCAGAGTCCTGCTGGCAGCCCTGGCAGGGTGATGCCTGGAGCTCAGAGATGAAGCAGGGCTGCTGTGGAGACCCAGGAGCAGAGGACCAGCAGTGAGCAGGGCTGGCCCAGGAAGCTGCAGGCCTCAGACCAGGCTCTCTATGAGGGAGGACAGGGCTGTGTCCAGCTGGGCTGTGTGGTGGGCTGTCCAGGACCCTCACCTTCATCCCTCCCAATGGTCCTGAGGCCAGATCTGGAGCAATAATGTTGAATGTCCGTATTCCTGGGCTTCAGTCCCTTGCACCATGTGACTATCTCTATCTTTTTCAAATGGAAATATGTATCTTTGTCCCAGAATTTGGGATGTGTGATCTACTTTATATAAAAAATGAATAAATGAAATGATCTGTTGAGAAAAGAAAAGGGGAAGGATAAGAAGGAGGGATGAGGAGGAGGGAGAGGGAAAAGACAGGGACAGAAGTGGAGGAGGTCACAATCCATGGCTGTGCAATTATGTCAAATTGAATATAATTTATAATAATGAGGCAACAATGAAAAAGGAAGCATAAATTGACAACCATATTTTCATTCTAGAGCCTTCACCAATTAGTATTGAAAACGTATCTGCAAAACTCCCCTGGGAAGCTGCTATATGGAGAGACCCCTGATGCAGGAATCAAGGCCCAACCCCTCTGTCCCTGCTCCTGGGTGACCCTGAGCTCCCTGTGTGCTGAGCGCCCCCTGCTGGCCCTGGGCACCCTGCAGGGAGGTTTGTGTCTGGGCTCACACTGAGGTCCCCTCACTGTGTGCAGTACAGTAATAGGTGGCCTTGTCCTCAGCTCTCAGGCTGCTCATTTGCAGGTACAGCGTGTTCTTTGCGTCGTCTCTGGAGATGGTGAGTCGGTCTTTTACAGATGCTCCATATTCAGTGGTGTAACTATCAGCTTTGTTTCTTATAAGACCAACCCATCCAGCCCCTTCCCTGGAGCCTGGTGGACCCAGTACATGTAGTAGTCACTGAAGGTGAATCCAGAGACTGCACAGGAGAGTCGCAGGGACCCCCCAGGCTGCACCAGGCCTCCCCCAGACTCCACCAGCTGCACCTCACACTGCACACCTGCAAACACAGAGGCAGCCTGGTCAGGACACACACTCATCCACTCTTTCTCTCACTCCTGTCCACTCACACACTCAGGATCTCTGTTCTCCATTAATCACCTTTGAAGACAGCCACAAGGAAAACCCAGCTGAGCACACAGTCCATGGTGAGCAGCCTGTGTTGAGTCCTGACCACTGAGTGGGATGAGCTGGAGTCCAGGGCTGGGCTCCTGTGCAGAGCTGCAGGGTCAGGGAGGCTGGTTCTCATGAACAGAAGGATGCCTATTTGCATGTCCTGCTCTATAGAATCTCTGGCTGGAGGCTAGGTAGAGCAGCACTGAGAGCAGATGGGAGGGTCATGGGCAGCATGGTGAGCAGAACAGCATTCAGGAACATCAGATTTCTTCGTGATCTTTTCTCTTTGAAAATATCATCCATGAATACATTTATTTATTTATTTATTTATTTATTTCATACTTTTTCTGATTTTTTTGACAGTAGAATGCAGTTATATATTTTGATAGATCATACGTAAATTTGTGTAATATCTAATTTTTCTAATTGTATGTATTTTAGGATGACATTGGTCATGTTGTCACATATATACATGAGGTGATAATATCTACTTCACTCTATTATCCTGAATTTATTTTTACAAGGCACCTAAAATATTAGATGGAGGAATCAGGGTTAAGTCCATGGTGCAAATGTAAAACCACACACAGAAACATGAGTTACCTCTGTCCACCAGCACATTTCTGGCAAGAGTGACTGAGCATTTGGTCTTTGCTCTCACCTTGGACCTGACTGCTCACATGACCCTCTTCCAGGTTCTGGGTGCACACACTTGTGAGGTCCTCAGACCTGTCCTGAATAGGAAATGTGCAGCGAGTCTTCTCCACTCTGCTGCTACCTGCTCTCCAGGGAAGCATCCAGCTGTGAGCCTCAGAGTCACTTGGAGTGGGAAGGCTTTGCCTCCCTGTGAGGCTTCCTTCAGATCAGGAGAATCCAGCTTGCACAGAACCATCAGGTCCACTTGCTGCTGACATGTGTCGTGGGCACAGGGTCCAGGTGTGGGCAGGGAGAAATCCAGCCTGTGACCTCATTTTCAATTGTCATGAGCTGAGTACTCATAGGGCCACCTGTCACCCCCTCTTTTGATGGTTGGTAGAGGGACCAATCAGTGCCCCATGGACTTCATGCTGTGTCCAGGGTCACACTTAATTCCCTCCAGGTCAACTGGCTCTCATTGCTCTCCACAAGGTCACCATCTTTCTCCTGCTCTTTGATCCTCTCACAGGAAGGCAAGAGTGTCTAAGCTCTTGTGTCCTGTGGGATGGCCCTCAGACCCAGCACTGTAGACCTTAGCCTTGGTCACCTGTCCATTGTCACACATGTTGACCATAATGCTGTTGGCATCTATAGTGACAGAGACACAGTCCCTGCTAGTGCAGACAGTGCCAGGCTCCTCCTGTGTTCCCATGGTGATTTGGCCATGGTCAGGACATGTATACCTGAAGGTCAGATTGGGGAAGGACAGGCCCTGGTCATGGGGCCTCTGCTGAGTGAAGAAGGCTGTAGCCCTGGGAGGATCTAGCCTCTCCACGGTTCCCATTCTCCACACCCAGCAACCTCCTCCAGTCCAGGGAGTGTGTGAAGGAGACTGATGGAAGGTGACAGGTGGTTTATGTCAGGAAAGGGATTTGAAATTGGGGAAGTGTCCCCCTAGCTTGAGGGCTTTGAGACTAATAGATTCTGTCAATCTCTTTCATCTCTCATAAACCTAACATCTATCAACTGTGTATGTATGTGTGTATGTAAGTATGTATGTATGTGCTATCTATCTATCTATCTATCTATCTATCTATCTATCTATCTATCTATCATCTCTCCATTCATCCCATCTCTCATCTGTGACCCAGTTCTCCCTCATGCACATGATCTCTGCATACCTCGGCAAAGCTAGTCTCCAGTTTGGAGCAAGGGTCTTCAGATCCTACTGATATCACAGTCACCTGCCCTCAGTGCAGCTACCCTGTGTCCCTCATCATGTCCTTGTTGTACCAGAATGGAGAAAACAACTGACACCCTGGGCCAGGTCACCTGGATTTCCCTAGGGCAGGTAGAGTGAATTTCTGGGATATTGATCCCAGCACTACAGAGTATCTCCAGTCCCACCTGCATCTCTTTGTCTCCTGCCTTCCTGCCATGTGGTGGTGCAACCTCAGGAAGCCCTGGTCAGGAGCAATACCTTTATGTTTGCTTCTCTGGTCTCCAGAACTTGCTGCAGTACAGCTCTCATATTGCAAATTGTGAGCCTCAGGAGCTGCTCAGAATAGCACACACTGGACTCAGCACACACTGGTCCTGGGTCCCAAGGGAGTTGTAGTAAATATATAAAGATGTGGATGGAGCCATGGCACTGCAAAAACTGTTGATCTGTGCCAACTTTGACCTGGGTGCTGGAAGAGTCACATCAGCAGCAAAATGGCAGCACCCATGGGATTAACTCTGCAGGAACACAGGGTGCCAGAGTGTGGAAAGGGGTCTTCCTCCAACTGTTTTCCTGAGAATGCCATGGGTAGCCTAGGCAGAGCTTTGTCCCAGGTGTGGCTTCTAAACAGAGGCACCCTGGGGGCATGAGAAGTGGATCTCTTGGAACAAGGCCCCCTTAGGGCCCAACATTGTAGGGCCACTAGCTGCAGGACCAGCTTGAACAACATCAAACGGAGATCACCAACTCTGAAGCATGGCCTGAGGCCAGCAGAGTCATGGTGTGGTACAGCCTGAGAATTGGGGACAGGGCCGATGTACAGTAAGTAGAGCAGGTAGACAAAGGAGATCAGAAGACCTGTCTTCTCAGGTCCCAGGAGTGTTGAAGCACTTTTCATGATCACCAAATTTTCCCTTAATGTAGATTTGGAAGATATACTGTCCACAGAAGAGGAATGTAACTTACCCAAAAAGAATGCCATGCTGTCCCTCCTGACCATGGGCATGGATCTGGAGCACAAGGACCTAGCTGACCTATGTCAGGAAGAGGGAAGCCATTACCACACCAGGACTCATGTGGAGAAGCTACTACATCAGGCTCCTGGACAGAGAGAGGACCAGTGGTCCCTGGAGATGGAAAGGTGCCGGGAGGGTGAGGGTGGGGTGGGTGGTGAGGACCTGGTGCAGAGAGGGCCTTGTCCTGGTGCCCTGCAGCTCACATGCACCTGTGGTCACAGCCAAGCGGTGCTTCGCAGTGACTCAAGCAGAGAACTGGGGTCTCCCAACACCAGGGAAGGACCGGTGATGGATAGCTGGTGGGTGCAGCCTGGGTCCATACTCATGCCTTTTATTATACAAATTGGAGCTATAGCTCTAAAGAAATATTTTGAAAATGCACAAATGACTTAATATTCTGGAAAGAATCATGAGTGACTTAGGAAAATTTGTGATATAAAATTGCTGAATATCATCCTCATTCACAGTCAGAAGAGTTGGACTCTGACATGAGCAGGAACAGATCCCAGGACGTCCTTCTCTGTGACGCTTCAATCCAGCCACAGGGTTGGAATCCCAGGCAGGTGAAGCTGCCTCTCTCCAGCAGCCAGGTATCCTGGGCTTCTCAGGCTTGGGGTCATCTCACAGTAAGATGGGGACCAGAGAGGTCCTGGGCACAGTGTGTCTTC
This sequence comes from Sciurus niger, assembly GCA_020740815.1. Taxonomy (NCBI): domain Eukaryota; kingdom Metazoa; phylum Chordata; class Mammalia; order Rodentia; family Sciuridae; genus Sciurus; species Sciurus niger. The sequence goes on along the minus strand of JAHUXG010005209.1, from coordinate 123,743 downwards.
AGGGTCCTGAGGCCAGTGGCAGAGCCAATGAAGATCTCCCACAGTCCAAGCAAGAGCTGACTGCCCTCCATCCTTGGTCTTTCCAATGGAGGCTCTTTCTCTTCAAGACCTTGCTCAGGTCAACCCTGTACACTGACAGTGCACACCTGTGGGTGTCTCCACACTTTGGACCCCTGGGTGTGGTGTGTGGGTGTCACAGAGCCTCAACATGAGTGTTAGGTTGCTCACCTACACCACAGTTCATTCTGAATATATGTAATCACTGTGCATTTTTATAAGGTTAGGACTTCATTCTTTCAGTTCAGTACATGGTCATTTGGGTCAGATATACTGTGATGGCTGGAGTTATGGCTGCCTCAAAGGTCTCCAAAAACTAGATGTCAGGACAATCCCTCCTTCGCTTCCTCCACAGATTGCCAAAGGTCCCAGGGGTGGAAGTTTCTGGCACTATGTGGGCTCCAGGATGACCTGACCCACCACAGGAAGGACACTGGGTGGACTAAGAATGGGAAGGAAACATGGTACAAGGACATGGTTCCCACCTAAACATGGAAGGGGTAAGACATGGCATCAGAAGTTTGTAAGTTCACATGGGTGTGGTGGAGCTCACCTGTATCCCAGGTATTCAAGAGGCCGAGGCAGGAAGATCACAAGATGAAGGCCAGCCTGGAAACCTGGGGAGAACATGTCTCAGAATTAGACTCATTTGAGACTGGAATGGAACTCACGGGCAGGGAACCCCAGGCTGCACCAGGCCTCCCCCAGACTCCACCAGCTGCACCTCACATGGCACACCTGCAAACACAGAGGCAGCCTGGTCAGGACACTCACTCATTCACTCTTTCTCTCACTCCTGTCCACTCGCACACTCAGGATCTCTGTTCTCAATTGATCTCCGTTGAAAACAGCCAGAAGGAAAACCCAGCAGAGCACACAGTCCATGGTGAGCAGCCTGTGTTGAGTCCTGACCACTGAGAAGGATGAACTGGGATCCAGGGCTGGACTCCTCTGCAAAGCTTCAGGGTCACTTTGGACTTGTTTTTATGAGCAAAGGGAGGCTTTATTTGCATTTCTTCCTGCTATATAGCAGCTCTGGATGGAGGCCCAGACAGAGCAGCACTGAGAGTAGATAGGAGTATCATGGGGCAGAATGGTGGACATAGTTGCACGCAGGAAAGTATAAATTCTTTTGTGTATGTTTATTTTCTGAAATATTCATCCATTAATTACTTTTACATATGAACAAAATCATGATGGAGGAATTAACATTGAGCACATAATTGAATTGTACAGTCACACACAGAAGAATGAGTTGTGATTCACTGTTTCCTACAGCTCATATCTGAAAAGAGTCAAGTATTTGTGCTTTGCTTTCAACTTGGACATGAGTGCTCACCTGACCTTCCTCAAGTACTTACGTGGACACACCTGGAGACATCCTCACAGTCTATTGTGTGCAAGACCTGACACTTGGAGGGAGGGGGTTTACTCATCCTGGAGCAGACTGTGGTTGGGGAAACTAAGGGCACAGGATACACCATGGTGTGTGAACTCCTTGCTCTGTACTAATTTATCCTGAGCTCCCCCTGCAGGTTCTGAGCTTTCTGTGGTGCCAAGATCATTGTCCTTGTCCTGAGCTCCCTGCTGGTCTTTAGCTTTCTTGGCTATCACTGAGCTCATGCTAGTACTGAGACCCTCTTCTTGTTCCTAAGTACCCTGCTGGTGTTGTTCTCCCTACTGATCTTGAGCTCCTTCTCTTGTCCCTTATTCCATGATAGTCCTGAGTTTCCTCTCCTGGTCCTGAGCTTCCTGCTGGTCTTGAGTTCTCTCTACTAACACTGAGTTCGCTGCTATTCCTGAGATCCTCCTGTTGTTCCTAAATAACCTACTGGTCTTGTGCTTCCTGTGGTCTTGAGCTCCTTTTCTTGTCTCTGAGTCCCTGAGGTCTTGAGCTGCCCTTCACGGTCTTGAGCTTCCTCTCCTGGTATTGAGCGACTCCTCCTGGTCTTGAGCTCCCTCCTGTTCCTGAGCTCCAAAGTGGTCCTGAGCTCCCTGCTGGTCTTGATGTTCCTTTTGGTCATGAGCAACCTGCTGGTCCTGAGCTCTCTCTGCTGATCCTGAACTCCTCCTGCTGGACCTGAGCGACTACTAGCCCTGAGCTGACAGTTTTTCCTGAACTGCCTGCTGTTCCTCAGTGCCCCCTTCTGCTCCTGAGCTTCGGCTGGTCTTGATGCACTTTTTGTCCTGAGCTACCTGCTTGTTTTGAGCACTCACTGCTGGTCCTGAACTCTTCTGCTGGTCTTGAGCTCCAAGCTGGAACTGAGCACCTGCTGGATCTGATTTCCATGCTGGGACATTTGTGACTTGACAACAAACATTCCCTATGTGTCTGCCAGTGATGCATGAACACGTCCTCAGCTTTCAGGAAGTGACGCTAATGAAAGTTCTTTTTACATGTGTCTGTGGTGACTCTGACTCTCAATTCAAGGATTGGGTTAGAGTATGTGATATGACCATGAGTTATCCAACCAACCCACTGCAGGCCTGGGCCACCTGCAAGTGCCTAGGATGACCAAGAAGGAGACAGACCCTTCCCAACAGGGGCAGGACATGGGCATCTTGCTGACTCTGGCTCAGAGATCTGTTATTCTTAGTACTTCTGACATATTGATATGAATGGGCCATGAGTGTCCTACCTCTGTCCCTCCACTTGAGTGTAGAGCAGACAAGTCCTGTTAAATTCTCTGGCAGCTATATAAATAGCATCAACAAAGAAGTTGAAGGGACTGATGAGGAGAGAGACTGTGGCCACAGGGCCAAGGAGAGAACTGATTCTGACTCTCATGGCCCTGCGTTCTAGAGTCTCCCAAACTATATCCTGATAGTCCTGGTGAGCAGATCCACAGCTGAGGGCTGGCGGCTGCGCTGGTCATGATGGTTGCTTTTTCCTGGGCCAGCGTCCAGAAACACAATGATGGAAGGACTTCTGAGTCACACTCTCACAGCTACAGGCACAAGGGTTACCAAACATCCTCCCTGGCTATCCCTCAGCTCTTTCTTCTACTCCCCCAGGACTGCTGAGGACAGTTCTGCTGCAGGGCCTCCTGGAGTCTCAGGCAGGATCTGGGCAGTCAGTTTCCTGTTCACAACTGCCAGGTCTGAGGTGGAAAGATTTGGCAATAAGGGCTCACTGAGTGGGCTGGTTAGAGGGTCTCCTGCCCCTCAATAGGGTTCAGCTGCTGTGATGACACAGTTGTCTCACTGCAGGAACCTGGATCTGACCCTTAACCCCACACCTTCCATTCAGAAGCATCAAAATGGAATTTCACATCTATTTTTCATCAATGACATTGGTCTGAAGTCTTCTTTCCTGGATATGCCTGTGTTTGGTTATGGAAACAGGGTGTTACTGGATTTATAGAATGATACTTTCATTGTTCTCTTGTTCTCCTTTCCATGAAGTTATCTGAGGAAGTTAGCCTTATCTCTTCTTTAAGGTTGTTTGAGGATCAACTGAGAATCATTCTGGTTCTGGGATTTAATCTCTTGGAAGAAATAGTGACTGTTAAAATTCATTGCTTGATATTTTCTGTTTCAGATTTCTGTATTCTTGTGCTACAATTTGTGTATGTCACAAGCATTCAGAATTTTGTCAATATCTTCAAGTTTCTAATTAATGGAAGATGATTTGTCAACACAATTTCTAATAATCTGGATGTCTGATGAGTGTGTAGCAATACCTCTGTTTTCTCTCTCTTTTTTATCCTTTTGATTCTCTGCATTTTTATTTCATGTAGTTTGTTCAGGGCTTTTCAATTATCATTTTGTTCTCTAGGAACCATCTCTATTTCTTTGATTTTTTGTGTTATGAACATAGCCACTGAAACTCTGGAAAGAGCAATCAAGCAATAGAAGGAAATTAAATGGATACAGTGGAAATTAGGAAGTGTGAATATGTCTGCTTGCTGGTGACATGATCCAATATCTAGAAGAAACAATATCTGCATCAGAATGCCTCTTGATCTAATAAAGAACTTGAGCAACATTGCCAAATACATCATACATATATAAATAAACCACCTTACTATATTTCTAAAATGAGTTTGCTGAGAAGGAAATCAGAAAACATTTCCCATTGAAAATAACCATAAAAAGTATTCAGAAAAAATGAACCAAGGAAGTGAAAGAGTTCTATGAACACCAGAGGGAGTTATTGAAGAACTTATAGATGGAAGGACCTCCCGTGTTCTTGTACAGTCATAGTTAATATTATCCAATGGCAAAACCACTCAAAATGTTACACAGATTCAATGAAATCTTCAACAAATACCAAAGACATATTACAAAATAAAAAAAGAAAACAACAAAAACAAAAACAAAAACAAAACAAAACAAAAAACAGGAAAAGGGGTCTGAATAATTGTGTGGAGAAGTTACAAGCACACAATAGCCAAAGCAATCCTAGGCAGGAAGAATGATGCTGAAGATATGATATTATCTGAATTCAAATTATGTGACAGAGGTATAGTAAATAAAACCACATGGTCCTGGCACCAAACAGATATGAAGACCTATGGAATAGAATAGAAGATGCAGATACCAAGCCACAAAAGTGCAGTTATCTGCCAGTTGAAAAAGTTTTCAAATCTTCTTGGAGAAAAGACATCATTTTCAGCAGATAGTACTAAGAAAACTCAATATCCATAGGTAAAATAATAAAATAAGTCAATGCCTCTACAAAAAGTCAACTCAAAGTGGATCACAAATTAAGAATTAGAATACAATCTCTGTAAAAGCTAGAAGGAAATACTGCATCAAATTTCCTGTGTAATGGCGGACACAAGGACTTCTTCAAGAATGTTACTAAAATGAATATACAAAACCAATAGTCAGTAAGGGGGACAGTAACTAATTAAAAGATTTCACACAACAATGGAAACAGTCAAGAGTGTGAGAAGAGTCTTCAGAATGGGAGATGTTTGCCACCTGCTCCCAGGTGGGGCTTTGATTTCCAGAATATATGAAGAAATCCAACACTTAATGACAAGAAAGACCCAAATTACCTAATAAATAAATGGGAAAGAACTAAAAAGACCCTGCTCAAGAGAAGCATTAGATGTAGAAAAAAAAATATAGGGAGCATGTCAATATTCCTAGGATCCAGGAAATGCAAACGCTACATTGAGATTTCATCTCAGTCCATTTAGAAGGCCAAGTTCAAGAAGACAAATACTAATAAATGCTGGCAACAGTTTGTGTAAGAAATATATAAATGTATTGTTGGTGGGACTTGAAATTAGTACTGCCATTCTGAAAAGCAGAAGGGAGAACAGGAATGGATTGCCTTATGATCCAGTATCCCACTGTTCAGAATTGATCATATAAAACCAAAATCAGCAAACCACAGCGATATAGCCACATCTGTGTTTACAACAGTTCCTATCACAACTGCTCTATTGGAGAATGTTCCCATATGCCTATCAATTGATGAATGGATAACGGAAAGGTGGTGTACATATGAAACAGTTTCACTGAATCACAAGGAAGTGTGAAATTAGGCCATTTGCTGGTCAAAAGAAGTAACTGGAGAATGTCATACTAAGTTTAATGATCCAGATTCAGAGGGTGAAATGTCAAGTGATCCTCACTTTTATGGTTTGGAAGTAGGGGTCCCCCAAAACCTCAAATGTAAGACAATGCTGGAAGGTTCAGAAGAGAAGTGATTGGCTTGTAAATGTCTTAAACCAATAAGTGAATAAATCCCTGATGGGATTAATTGAAGAGGTATAATGTGACTGAAGGAGAATGGAGTTGTATTGTGCTTTTGGGATACATATTTTGTATCTGTAGAGTGGAGTCTCTTTATCTGTTTTCTGATGATGCAAACTGCTTTCCTCTGCCACACTCTTCTGCCATGATGTTCTGCCTCACCTTGAGCCCCAAGGAGTGGAGTTGGCCATCGATGGACTTAGACCTCTGAAACCATAAGCCCTCAAATAATTCTTTCTTCCTAAATTTTTTTGGGTCAGATCCTTTTGTCACAGCTCTCAAAAAAGCTGACTGAAAGATAAATGAGCACCAGGAGTGGGATCATTGCTGTGATTAACATGAGTATGTGTTTCAGAATCTTTTAGAGCTTCCTGGAATTGGTGTGAGGAATTTTGAGATGCTTAGAAATACAATCTGGAAATGCTTTAGATTGTTGTAAGCAGAGACTAATGTATAATTCTGGTGATAACTCAGAAGAACCGATTGGCAACAGGACTGTGGTCAATGAAGAGAGGGTTCAAGTAGAATCAGAAAAGGAGGAAACTATTGTAGGTTGAAGTAAAGCATTTGTGTTTTGGTCTGGCTGAGAAATTGTCTATATTTTGCTCATGTACAGGGGATTTTAGAAGCAATGGACTTCTTAATTTTGCAGAAGCAATGTCTAGGCAGCATAGAATTGAGGAAGTGGCATGGATATTGCTGCCTGTATTTAGTCAAATTTATTGGCATCATCAGGAGCAGAAAGCAGTGTAAATATATTTTTAAAAGGTGGACTTAAAAGGCAGGAGTAAAACTAGGGCTGAGTAAGTTGCTCCTGTAAAATACATTAAATCATGCCTGAACCATGCCTAGGGACAATGCTATTGACCACTCCTAGGGACAATGACAAAGATGGATTTAGGGCATCTCAGGAGCTGGCAAGACCACACCATTTCAAGCTCAAGGGAGTAAAAGTGAAAATTCTCTTGAGAAGCGACCAATGGGGCATCTATATTACACAAGGGGGCCTAGGAAGTTTCTTCAATGTGCTCAACCCCCCAGATCCTCAGAGGCTGATGCCGTCAGGACCCCTGGCAGCTGGATACTTTCCAAGATGGTGGCAGACCTTGACATCAACCTTGTGGTGCTAGTTCTGCAGGAATGCAGGATGCTGGATTTAGGGGGTCATGGAGGCTTCCATCAAGATTTCAGAGGAAGGCCTGGGAGGCCAGGCAAGGTGCACAGGGTAGAGTCCCTGTGGTCACCCCTGAGAAGTCTAAGTGTGGAGATGTGAGGAGGAAGCTGAAGCTTCCAAGATTAAAAAAATTCCAGTTATGTGGGACATGTCCTAAGGAAGCAGCAGGAATTTCAGCAGAAACAAGTCAAAGAAAGGAATCTTGGGCTGAAAGAAACATGACCACAGAGTTGGAGGTACACATGACATTTGGAGAGAATACTAGGATGCTATGAACCTCTAATACTGGATATGGATCTATAGGACTGGTTTGCCCAGTTGGATTTCAGTCCAACTTTGGTCCTATTGCTTCCTTCTCTACCCCTATTTTAGTGCATGGGAATGTTTACTCATTACCTTTGTATGTTGGATATTTGTAGATTACTTTTAGTTTCACAGGAGCTCTCAAGGCAAGAATTACTGAGCTCCTGAGAACTCTATTGACTTGAACTTTGAGCAATCTCAGCACTGTTGAGACGATGGGGACTCTTGTAAATGAACAAGATATATTTTTCCTTTTGAGATGGTTGTGAGTTTTGGGAGCCAGGGGTGGAATGTTATGGTTTGGATGTGAGGTGTCCCAAGAATTCTCACAAGTTGGACAATGCAGGAGAGTCCATAGGAGAAGTGATTGGGTTGTAAATATCTTAACCCAATCAGCAAGCGAATCCCATATGGGATTAACTGAAGAGGGTTGGTGTGGCTGGAGGAAATTTGGAATTAGGGCATGGTTTTGGGGTGTCTGAGTCTGGAGAGGAGACACTCTCTCTGCTTCCTGATCACCCTGATGTGAGCTGCTTCTGGTAAGCACCTCTACTGCCATGATGTTCAGCCTCACATGGAGCCCCAAGGAATGGAGCAGCCTTACATGGACTAAGACCTCTGAAATCATGAGGCCTCAAATAAACCTATACTCCTAAATTTTTCTGGTCAGATCCTTTAGTCAGAGCACTGAAAAAAGCTGACTAAAGGAGAAATGGGTACCAGGAGTGGGGTCACTGCTGTGACGAACATGACCATGTGGTCCCAGAATGGTGAGAACAATTGCCATTCATGCCCAGGCCACCTGGATTCCCCTAGGACTGGTAGAGTGACTTCCTGGCATGTCAGGGTCCTGTCTGCCATGACCACGTGGAGGAGGAAACTGGGAACTTCCAGACGAGGATGTGGGAGGTTTTTGTATTTCCCCAAAAGCTTATCTACTCGATGACCACAGAAGAGAAAATACTCTTTTTATGAGAGAGGTGGTGTGACATGTTTGGCCATACCAGCTCTGGCCTCTTTACAACCACTGAGTCGCCCAACTCTCTTTACTTATAACATACAGGTTAACAGGGGAAAGAACAGCAGGAGTTTCCTCTGTTATGTACAGGATAGGGTTGAGTTAGAGGGGACATCCTCGTAGGGGGACATTTCCAGAAGGAGGCAGAACCACATACTCCCTAGCAGTTCCTAGAATTCAGAACTCTGCATCCCATCACTCAACTTAGTCTAATTTGCTTATAAAGGAGGGCTCCCCCCACTGGCAGGCTGAGTTCCCAGTGTGAACCCAGTCCCACTCCGGGCATCCAGCACAGCTGCCCCTCTCTGCCTCCTGCCTTCTTGCCATGTGGTGGTGCAACCTCAGGAAGCCCTGGGCAGGGGCAGCACCTTGATGTCTGAACCCTGGTCTCTGTGTCTGTATGGTTGAGACCCCTGGAAGGCAGATTATGCTACGTAGTCACATTACTGTCCCGGAGCTCCAGGCCTGCCTCCTGCTCCAGTCAGCCAGTCCCTGGGCAGCTGAAGAGTATGCACACGGTGTGACTGCTGCAGTACAGCTCTCTCATTACACATCATCAGCCTCTGGAGCTGCTCAGAGCCCCACAGAATGGATCAGCTCACACTGTTGCTGCTGACAAAGGTAGTCATAGTAAACAGCTAAGTATGCAGCCCTGGGACTGGGTAAAGTGTTTGTGCCAGTTTGATGTTGGTGCTGGAATAGTCTCTCCAGCAGCAAACCTGGCAGCACTCATATGGCTGACTCTGCAGGCACACAGGTGCCAATGGTGCCGAAGTGAGTTCTCTTCCATCTGTATCCAGAGGAAGACCTGGGTGGCCCTGGGGCTCAGGCAGAGCTTTGTCACAGGTGCAGCACCTACAAAGGGAGCCCTGGGGCCATGGCTAGTGGAGAGCCTTCTGAGCTCTCCCCGTCTACATACTCTTCAGCTGCCCAGGGACTGGCTGACTGGAGCAGGAGGCAGGCCTGGAGCTCCGGGACAGTAATGTGACTACGTAGCATAATCTGCCTTCCAGGGACTCACCCATACAGACACAGAGACACATAGACACACACATAAACCACAAATATATTTGTACACATAGACATACAGATTCACACAGCTACTGTGCAGCCAGGCCTGAGGTTTATGGAGAAAGACACAACTGACCTCATAAGAGAACATCATGGGATGATCTGAGGCAGATAAGACCCCTCGATTACCCATGATAGGATCAAGGGAACCCTGATAGGGAGAGAGAAAGCATCCACTCTTCTCCAACTACTCTGAAGGTGGCACCTGAGCTCCCTGTGTGCTGTGCGCCCCCTGCTGGCCCTGGGGGCCCTGCAGGGAGGTTTGTGTCTGGGCTCACACTGAGGTCCCCTCACTGCGTCTCTGGCACAGTAATAGGTGGCCGTGTCCTGGGTGGTCAGGGAGCTCAGCTGCAGGCAGACCTGGTTCTTGGACATGCCTCTGGAGATGGATGCTCGGCTCTTGAAGGATGAGCTGTAGTAAGTGTTAACACCATAGCATATACACCCTATCCACTCCAGCCCCTTCCCTAGGGGCTGACAGATTCAGTGCCAGCAGTAATACCTTGTTGTGATGGAGAATCCAGAGACAGCAAAGGTGAGGGACAGGGTCTGCAAAGGCTTTGCCAGGCCAGGTCCTGACTCCTACAGCTGCTCCTGGTACAGGAAAACTGAGTACAAGGACAGGGAAACTCTGTAAGTCACCTCAGTCACAACTACCCCATGGACCCAGCTCTGACACTTAGTATACTCACTGTGAGGAGCTGTGACCAGGCACAGGAAAAGACCCAGCAGCCTTACCTTCTAGACCTCACCTGCCTTCCCAGAGACCTCAGCCCTGTGTGAGCAGAGAGCTGTGAGTTCCCACAGCCCAGAGGACATTTGAACCCAGAGCAGGAGGAGGAATTTTCATGTGGCTGAGGTTTTTCTTATAACTGGACTTTGAGGTGTGCGTGCCCAGGTCCTTAACGCTCCTGAGATGTGTCCCTCACTTACACCCAAGTGGAACTTTACCTGTGACAGGAGAGCACATTTAGGGAGTGGTGGAAGGCTGTCAGATGAGGAGCCCACTTTCCTGAGCTCAGAACTGCTTTCTCCAGTCCTTCCTCCCTGGACCTGGGAAGATCACAGAGTGGCAGGAACTTGCCTAGCATGCAAGAGGCCCCAGATTCAACTCCCGGCCCTGAAAGAAGAGCCCTCAGTGGTGACTGAACAAGAGCACAGGGCTGAGGATGGTCTTCCCCACATCCAGGAACAGAGCCCTCCCTTTGTTCTCATGAATAGTTCTTCTCTTTTTTCTGTGATATTTGGGGGATACTGACTGTGAAGGAGAGGAGGGAGCAGGGACTCATAAGGAAAGGGGCTTCTAGTTGTGTTCCTACTGCTCTGCCCTCCACCATCTGTCCTGTTTGTCCTTCTGACTGTTCAGCCAATGCCTGTGGACAGGAGTGGGCTGGAGTCTGCCCTGAGCTCTTCCACTCATCTGTCCTGCCCTCTGGTCTCCACCATGAGAGGGCAGCATGGGAGGGTCTGGGCCAGGGTGAGTGTCCTGGGAGCAGAGACAGCTCTCACCTGCAGCCTGAGGCTGAGAGCCACAGGGTCCACCAAGAGAAGCAAAGTCAGGATGGTAGGACACTGGGATGGCATGCAGGGCAGGCTGGGCGAGGAGGGAGGCCCAGGGCTCCTTCCTTGAGCAGCATCACTGCAGTGAGAACTGCCCTGCCCACAGCACCATCAATTGGAGGACACAGTGGACACTCTCCTTAGTCAGGGGGATTCACTGAGAAGACAAGTGTAGGTGCTGATCTCCTGATGAGGATTCAGGAATTGATCTGCCTAAATTAGTGAACACAACCTAAGACATGTTGGCACCTGTCCTTTTTCAGTGTGGTGTTGATCATAACCTAGCTGCAAACACTGAACTTGCTGACACCCACCTCCTGGTGCTAGGGAGGCTCAGGGAAGACCTTGCTGGCCTCCATGTTTCCATCAACTACAAATAATTGTGTGCCCTGTGTGTAAAGTTTCCAACTCCTAGCCAATTTTCCCCTGGCCATTGTCACAGGTTGTGGTCATGATTGTCTCTCCCATGTCGATGCAGTGACAGAGACACAGCCCCGGCTAGTGTAGACAGTTCCGGTCTACACCTGTATTGTCATGGTGATTTGACCATGATTGAGACATGTGTGCCTGAGGATGAGACAGGGGCAGGAGAGGCCCTGGCCATGGGGCTCTGTTGAAAGAAGGAGGTGCAGCCCTGGGAGAATCCAGCCTTCTCCATGGTTGCCATTCTCCATGCCCAGCACCCTCCTCCTCCATTGCAGGGAAGGTGGTGAAGGAATCTGACAAATAGTGCCAAGTGACCAAGGTTGGCAAGGGATACAATTTAAGTTTGTTTTCCCTTAGCTTCAGGAGTGTGATGATGAATTGTTACTATCTATCTACATATCTACCTATCTGTCTATTGATCTATCTATCATCAATTGTCTATCAATCATCTTTCTCTTTTTGCCAATCATGAATCCATCTTCTATGGTATGTATATTATCTATTTAATATTATTATATTTCTATTACCTATGATCCTTACTTGGTCATCTATCTATATCTATAAGGCCTTTTTTATCATCTATTTGTAACCTATCAGTCCATTTTTCTGGATCCTGTCCACCAGGCATCTCTGTGTCTGTGTACCTATCCTCTTTCTTCCTCTTCTTCCTCTCCTCCTCCTCCTCCTCATTATCATCATCATTCTTCTTCTTCTTCTTCTTCTTCTTCTTCTTCTTCTTCTTCTTCTTCTTCTTCTTCTTCTTTTTCTACTTATTCTTCTTTTTCTTCTTCTTCTTCTTTATCAGCACCATCTGTGATGTAATCCTCCTATTTTGATCATGTGCTGTGTAGGATTTAGGGGAAGCAAGGGTTTTCTCTTTGAAACAAGTGTCTTGGGAATCTCCTGGAAACACACAGTCACCTGCCCATGAGCACCTGGTCATTGTCACAGGGTTGACCATGATAGTCTTTCATAGATTTGGTTGCAATGATAGCAAAGCAGATCCTCTCTTTCATCCTCCAAAATATTCGGCACTAATTGTATCAAAGAGCTGGAATTAGAACAGAATATCTACAACTGATAGAAAAAAATGTAGGCTCCAAAGCCCAACATAATTGTCCAGGCACAAAATTCTTAATCAAGTCTCCTAATATGCTAGAAATAAAACCAAGGATCAGTGCATGCACATCAAGTTGGAAAGCCTCAGCACAGCAATGGGACCTATTAAGAGTGTGAATGGAACACCTACAGAATGGGAAATTACATTTACATGTTATTCGCACAACATAGGATGAGCATCCAGAATACAGAAACAAGAGAAAAACCTTAACACTAAAAACCAAATGACCTGATTAACAAACAGGCAACAGATGTAAAGGACACTGAGTCTGTGGTCACATACAGTTGAGGATAGTGAGGTTGTAGGTGGATGTTGAATACTCTGGACCCTGATATGGAGGCCACTCTTCTCACTGTGGCAAAGAACATGCAGCATTTTGTGAAGAACCTCACAATTGGGGGGAGCTGTGCCCACTCATGCTGGAGCAAACTGTGGGTGGGGACTCTCTCAAGGGCACAGGGATGCCCTGACCTGTGAACTCCTGACTGATGTCAGTCATGTGCAAACAGGGAGGGTTAGAAAGAGCAGCGCACAAGAGCTGGTGCTTTGCAGTGGCCCATGAGGAAATACGTGATCACTTGAGTTCAATATTAGTCCTGCTGGGTTTCATTTCACTTAAACATGTGTCTGTCTTTTTTCTTTTCTTATTGGACTTTCATTCCAGCAGAGAATTTGGGATATGAGATCTCCTTTTGATTTTTAAGGGCACAGAACCAGGTTTTTCCTGACTTTTGGGATTTTTTTGAACTGAACTTCTAAGCTCTGTTGGAGCATTTACTTTAGGGACTGAAGGGCTGAGACTAAATGTCTTTTTGCATCATGAGGTGTAGGGAAATCTTTGTGTTCAGGGCTAGATTGATTAGGTTTGCATAATTATTCTCCCAAAATTCCATTTGCTAAAGATGATTCTGCAGCCCCTTGGCTGATGTGGACTGGTGGATCCTTTAGGATATAGGGACTTGGGAAATTTATTTTGGTCACTGGGGACATGCCATGGAAGAGGATTGTGAGACCTCAGTCTCTTCCTCCCTCCCTAGAGTCCTAGCTATGAGATGAGTGGTTTTCACCACACAGGGCTCTCTGCATTGACAGTTGGCACACCCAGGAAAGGTGTAAATGCAATGAACTCTTTTAGTCATGGAATGGAGCTTTTGATGTCTTGAGCCAAAATGAATCTTTCTCTTCATATTTTGATGGTCTCAGGTATTTCCTTCAGAAATACAAACTGATGAACTAATATTCTGTTATAATCCTAGGTAAACAAAACCTAGTGTCAGAGCAGACACCTGATATCCTCAAGGGAGCTGCCCTGTGGTTCCTGCTGGGCCCAGGTCACACATGAGGACAATGTCAAGAACACAGGATCTACTGTCTTCAACAGGTGGAGCTTCTCACCTGGACCTGGCTGGACAGCCAAAGCTAGTTCATGCCCTGTCACCTTGAATACGTTCACCTCCCAGGATGAGGGAGTGGGGCCATGGAGCTGGGAACTCTCAGGAGTCCTGGTGCAGCCCTACTGGGTCAGGAATCCCTGCTTCTAGTACTTCTGACTGGAATGTGCTCACTTCATGGACTTTCCAAGTTCACCTGTCCTCTCCATATTGGAGGACTGTGGGCTGTTTTTTCTGACACACAGGTTGCTACCATCTGCAGGTTTGTCCTGTGAGACTGAATTCTCCATCCTGCACAACAAGTGCCCAGGAGGGCAGCTCCCAGTCCTGAGTTAAGGTCACATCTGGGAGGAGTGCCCACTCTGCTGTTCCCAGCAGCAGTCTGTTCCACTCTGCACTCACAGTAGCCCTGCCTCCTGCCAGCACCTCCCTGTCAGATCTTCCTGGTACTTTGAGCAATTCCACCCTGGGAGGAATCTCCCAGCTCCTGATGTGAACTCCCCTGGTGGCAGATGAAGGAGAGCCCCTGCTCCTGAGCTGAAGTGCCATATCTGCACACTCCACCACCATTAGCTAGAGTGAGACTCTTGTGCTGTTCAGTAGGGAGACTTCTAACTCTACTGTGCACAGGCTGTTGGTGTCTGGTGTGCAAATGTTTCCTGAGTCTCATTTCTTCAGAGCCACGTGGGTGAAGGTGCTTTTCAACTTGGACCATATGGATCCTGTCTTCTTTTGATCACAAGTTCCTTTTTAAAGACCTCTGCTTTCTGGTAATAGTTTCCTGCTGCTAAACTCCACGTACACACCTTGATTTCCCTGTTCCCTCCTGGTGCTGACCTGGTCACTCTCTGAAACTGGGCCACTCAGTAATTGCAGGAATGTTTTCCCAAAATGTGGGCAATTGTGTTTTCTTGCTTAAATGGGAAGCTAGAGATTCTCATCATTGTTTTCCCACATTTCAGTTTTACTACCTTTTGACAAATTGTTCAAGTGGTTGGTTGGAGGTGTGTCTGACATGGAGCCCACACATTTGTCTGTCCAGAAGCCAGGCTGGGCCTCCTCTGAACACCCACTTTTCTCCTAGTCACCAGCCTCATCAGAACAGATCCCAGGGGATCCCTGGAGTTGGGTTGGCACAGCTCCTGCACCAGGGCTCCATGGAGGGGACTTGGATGTGTCACCATCTCATGGGCTATGTCCTCTGTGCCCCTAGGGACACAGTGTCTCTACTTCACTGCAACAGAGTGGTGTCTGACCTGCTGTCCTGCATGGGCTCTGACCCCCAGGGCCTGTCCTGCTCCTACCCAGCAGGTTAATGGAGGCACAGCTGGTGGTGAATTGTGTTCTGCCCCTGGGTGGGTTTGAGCCCCTGTAACAGGTGGCCTGTGCATCCATGTCACCAGGGACCAGCACCCTCATGCTGCCCTTCATGACACGGAGCACAGCAGTGCACCTGCCTGTGCAGCTCCCCAGGAATGCGTGGCAGAGAATTAAAGGAGGAACAGATTCCAGGGCTCTGAGGCTCTGGGGTAGAGAGGGAGCCACAGAGGCTGGCAGGGGGCACTTTCTCTACTTGTCCCCATGGGTAGACCAGGGAGGGACAGAGTCCAGGGCAGCCTGAGCCGTCATGCAGGAGGCACCAGACTGTGCCTTTTGTGCCCCCACCACAGTCATGGGGGCTGGGTCTGCAGGGTACAGGCTGGTCACAGGGAGGACCACTTGGTAATGCAGTTGTCCTAGGAGTTTGAGAGCCAGCTCTTCATGGCTGAGTGAACCAAACACTGAGCAGCCACTGCATGGCCTTCCCTGGGGCTGATGGATCCTGCCACTCACATGTTACGAGAGCAGAGTGATGACCCAGAGCGGGAGTCATTCAGCCTGTGGGTCATGGTGGATTCCTCCTGTCCAGGATCTGACTCCTTCAGGGTGACCTTGGGTGGTCGCCAAGGGGGAAGAAGGAGGTTCTGGATGAGGACAGGTGCTTCTCTTCCTTTAGGCCAGCCTGAGAAGAGCTGTCCAAGGCAGGAGCTGTCCATAGCAGTAGTCTGCACAGAGCCAGGTATCCCTCTGTGATCCCTGCATGGAGAGGTTTCAGAGGTCTCAGTCCAAAGACAGTCTAAGCTATTCCCCACGATCAAGGTGAGGTGGACAACATAGCTTAGATGTGTGGGGAGGGAAGCAGCTCTGGACATCAACATGGAAGCCCAGAGAGAAAGAGAGAGAGAGAGAGAGAGATCCCCTCAGCACAGAAGAAACAAGTCCCAGAGGCACACCCACTGACCACCTCCTCCTGCCATAACACTCAATCTGTGCTGAACCCCGCTTGATCCTGATGCACCACCTTCTTATATGTTCTTGAATGAAATGTGCCAATATTTTATTAAGGTCGTTCACATCTCTTTTTCAACCATGACATTGGTCTGAAGTCTTCTTTTCTGGATGTGTCTGTGTTTGGTTCTGGTAACAGGGTGAAGTGCCAAATCTATTTCCTGCCACTTCAACACTTGACACAGTTCTGTTGATCATCCTCCCTCTTGGTGGTCAAAGGCATGGCATGTCTCCATGTGTAGTTGCATCTAATATTAATAATCACTCCTGACTGATGTCATGCCATGTGCAGGACAGGGAGGGGCAGAAAGAGCAGTGCAGAGAGCTGGTGCTCTGCAGTTTGTCCAGGAGAGCAGCACATTTGTGGTGCTTCCCAGGAGCTGTAGCCAGGAGGGTGTGGCCAGCAGTTCCACTGAGGGCAGCCCAGGGCTTTGCACCCAGAGGATGGAAGGTGGTATTGGGATCCCAGGAATTGGCAAGACACCAGCTTCACCAAATCAGAGGGTGAGATGAAAATGTTGTAGTCACCCAGGGCAGAGCATGTGGGAGAGAGCTCTGGGGTGACTGACCCTGGACTGCCCAGGGCATGGTCTCCCCTGTTCAGCCAGCAAGGTGCTCAGAGGTCCCCAGTCATGGCTCAAGGGAGGCCAGGACCTGCTCCCTGCTGAGGCCACCTTGTCATCAGCCTCCCCATGCTGGCTTTGCAGGCAGAGGGCAAGAGGGTCAGGGTCACAGAGGTTCCACCAAGACATGAAGGAAGGCCAGGGAGGCCAGATGGGGTGTCAGGATCAGAGTCCTGCTGTCAGGGTGAGTGCTGGAGCTGAGATGAAGCCAGGGCTGCTGTGGAGACCCAGGAGCAGAGAGGACCAGCAGTGAGAAGGACTGGCCCAGGAAGCTACAGATCTCAGACCAAACTCCCTAAGAGGGAGACCAGGGGCTGCATCTAGCTGAGCTATGTCATGGGACTGCCCAGAGCCTTCACCCCTCTCCCCCCACAGTGGCCCTGAGAACAGAGGTGGCTACTGTGGTTTAGTGACAATTCTGCTGGACTTCATTCCCGTTCAACACGTCTCTGTCTTTGCCCTTTCAAATGGGCATTGAAGGATTTGTAACTGACAAATCTCTCCAAGACTATGTGTGACTTTAGAGAAACTAGGGAGAAAGAAATCAAACCTCTGTCCTTTCCAATCACTTTTTCCCAGGATAGATCAAGGGCTGGAATGGAGATAAGCAACAATCCAAGACAGAAGTCAGTGGGGGAAGTGATATTTTCCCAAATTTCACTTTCAATGAGTGTGAAACTACACATCAATCTTGTCCTTCTGTCAATATAATGACCCAGGAGATCAGAGGTGCACTGGAATCTGAACCCTGAACCTGCATCCACACTCTGTAAAAACACAACTTCTTTGATGGTTTTAGTAAAAACCATGCCCAGTGTTAACATGTTTCAGATGTTTGTCACCTTTTCCCCACATCTTCTTAAATTCTTCAGGAACTCAGGCATCCCCAACCTAATCTATATAACCCACACCTCCCTGGTAATCAGTGCTGTCTTTACCCAGAAAGTGAGCCCATCCAATGCCTGACCACTGTTTAATAAAGACATTGCTGAATCTCAGAAGCCTGCACCTGTGTCTGTTCCTTTTGTGCTCAAGGAATATTGATCCCTGCTGTAGATCTTGGAGTTTATGTAGCCCCTCACTTATTTTAATTTCACACAGTCAAGTATTTCCTGAAGCTTTTGGGATTCCTTGGACTGTACTTCTGAGGTGCATTAACTTTAGTGACTGAAGGATGAGGACTGAATGTGTTCTACAATATGAGATGGAGTGAGGTTTTATGTTCAGAGATAGAATAATCAGATTTGCATAATTGTCCTCCCAAAATTCCATTTGCTAAAGGTGATTCTGAAGGCCCTTGGGCTGTTGGGGATAGTGGATCCCTTAGGACCCAGGGACTTATGGAATTGATGCCAATCACGTTGCCATGCCAGGCAAGGGGATTGTCAGACCCCAGTCTCTTCCTCCCTCCCTTTTCATTCCTAGCAAAGAGGTGATAGGTTTACCTACAGAGGGCTTTCTGCATTTCTGCATGGCACGCCCAGGAAATGCATAAATGCAATGGACTCATCTGGTCATGGACTGCAGCTTTTGATATCTCGAATAAAAAAAAAATCTTCCTCTTTTTGTGTTGATGGTCTCAGGTTTTGCTTCAGAGATGCAAAGCTGATGAACACAATTTTATGTTATAATGCTAGGTAAAAAGATCAGGTCTGAAGACAATACCCAGGGTCAGAGCAGACACCAGCCATCCTCAGGGGAGCTGCCCTTGTGGTTCCTGCTGGGTGCAGGTCACACATGACAACACTGTCATGCACACAGAACCTTCTGATCAAGTTGTGGAGCTTCTCACCTGGGCTGCTGGACAGCCAAAGTCAGTTCTTGCCCTGTCTCCTTGAGTGAGCTCAGGGCCCAGGCTGAGGGTGTGGGGCCACAGAGCCGGGAACTCTCAGGAGTCCTGGGGCAGCCATACTGTGTCAGGAATCCCTGCTTCTTGCTTTTCTGCCTGGAATGTGCTCACATCATGGACTTTCCAAGTTCAACTGTCCTCTCCACATCGAGGACTGTGGGCTGTTTCTCCTTCTGACACACAGGTTGCTACCATCTGCAGGATTGTCCTGGGAACCTGAGATCTCCCTCCTGCACAGCCAGTGCCCAGGAGGGCAGCTCCCAGGCCTGAGTTAAGGTCACCTCTGGGAGGAGAGGTGCAGCTCCACTCTGCACTCCCAGCAGCACCTACCAGCTCCAGGCCCTGCCTCCTGCCAGCACCTCTCTGTCAGATCTTCCTGGTACTTTGAGCAATTCCAACCTGGAAGGAATCTCCCAACTCCTAATGTGAACTCTCCTGGTGGAAGATGAAGGAGAGACCCTGCTCCTGAGCTGTAGTGCCATATGTGCACACTCCACCAGCATTTGCTAGAGTGAAAATCTTCTGCTGTTCAGCGGGGAGGCCTCTAACTCTACTCTGCACAAGCTGGTGGCATGTGGTTCATAAATGTTTCCTGAGTATTATTTTTTCAGAACCACGTGGGCTTAATATGATTTCCAACTTGACCACATGGATCCTGTCTTCTCCGGATCTCAAGTTCCCTTTTAATGATTCTGACTGCTGGTAATAATTTCCTGCTACTACACTCCACATACACACCTTGATTTCCCTGGTCCCTCCTCAACCTGACCTGGTCACTCTCTCAAACTGGGCCACTCAGTAATTGCAGGAAGGTTTACCCAAATTTGTAGGCAATTCTATTTTCATGCTTAAATGGGAAGCTGGAGATTCTGATAAACATATTTCTACATTTCAATTTCATTACCTTTTGACAAATTGCTCATGTGGTTGGTTGGAGGTGTGTCTGACATGGAGTCCACACATTTCTCTTTCCAGGAGCCAGGCTGGGCCTCCTCTGAGCACCCACTTCTCTCCTGGCCACCAGCCTCATCAGAGCAGTTCCCAGGGGATCCCTGGAGTCAGGTTGGCCCAGCTACTGGACCAGGCCTCCATGGTGGGGACTTGGATGTGTCAGCATCTCATGGGCTATGTCCTCTGTGCCCCTAGGGACACAGTGTCTCTTCTTCACTGCAACAGAGTGGTGTCTGTCCTGCTGTCCTGTATGGGCTCTGATCCCCAGGGCCTGTTCTGCTCCTACACAGCTGGTGGTGAATTGTTTCTGCCCCTGGGTGGGTTTGAGCCCCTGTAACGGGTGGCCTGTGCATTCATGTGGTCAGGGGCCAACACTCTGCATGATGCCCTTCATGACGCAGAGCACAGCAGTGCACCTGCCTGTGCAGCTCCCCAGGAACATGTGGCAGAGAATTAAAGGAGAAACAGATTCCTGGGCTCTGAGGATCTGAGGTAGAGAGGGAGCCACAGAGGCTGGCAGGGGCCACTTTCTCCACATTGTCCCCATGGACACACCAGGGAGGTTCAGAGCCCAGGTCAACTTTAGCCTTTGTGCAAGAGGCACCAAGCTGTGCCTTGTGTGCCCCCAGAACACAAGGGCTGCATGTACAGGGTCTAGGTTGGTCACAGGGAGGACCATGTGGTGATGCAGTTTTCCTAGGTATTTGAGAGCCAGCTCTTCAGAATTGGGTGAAACAAACAGGTCAGCCACTTCATGGCCTTTCCTGGGCCTGATGGATCCAGGCCACTACCATATTTGTCGAACAGAGTGAGGACCCCTTTCAGCCTGTGGGTAACGGTGGGTTCCTACTTCCCAGGGCCAGACTCCCTCAGGCTGACCTGGGGCCGGTCCCTGTGGGGGAACAAGGAGGAAGTTCTGGATGAGGACAGGAGCTTCTCTTCCATTAGGCCAGACTGAGCAGAGCACTCCCAATCAGGGGCTCTCAGCAGTAGGAACCTGCACAGAGTCCGTTGTCCCCTCTGTGAATCCTGCAATTCAGAGGTTTCAGAGTTCTCAGTCCACAGTTCATGGCATGCGCCAAGCTCAAGGTGAGGCAGACATCATGGCAGGGGAGTATGGGAGGGAAGCAGTTCTGGACATCAATATGGAAGCCAACGCTTAGTGAAATAAACCAATCCCAAAAACCCAAAGTCTGAAAGTTTTCTCTGCTAAGTGGGATGATGATACATAATAGGTGTGGGGGGTGAGGGGGTGGAAGAAGGATAGAAGAACATTAGATTATGTAAAGATAAATGAGACGGGAGGAGGCAGGTGTATGAAAGATGGTGGAATGAAATAGACATCATTTCCCTGGGAACATGTATGATTACAGGAATGTTATGAATCTACATTGTGCACAACCACAGAAACAAAAATTTGTACCTCATTTGTATAGAATGCATCATAATGCAGTCTGTAAAAGTGAAAAATGTTGCACACAATTATATTTTAAAATAAAAGCATACAAGAAAACAACAACAACAGCAACAACAACATAGAAGCCCAGAGAGAGAGACTCCCTCACCACAGATGAAACATAATTCCCACAGGCATACCCAGTGACCCACCTCCGCCAGCCACAGCTCATCAGCCCACAGTGACCACCGAGGTCATCCCTTAGAGGGGGATGAGGTGAAGGTTCTCCTACCAACCATCTCACCTCAGCAGGTCCTTGCCTTGTTCCACAGGTGAGCTTATTGTGACCTGATATCATAACCATAGATGGTAGACATGCAAATTCATTGTATGAGTCCATCTTGCTCAGGTTGAAAAAGATGGGAACTTTCTGCTGAGCCCTCCCTCCCTGCCCCCTCTGGCCCCACTTCTGGGTACAGTGCTCAGAAAGCCCCTGGGCACCTCCTCCTCTGGTGCTGGTTGAACTTAAACATCCCAGGTGGAACTTTCCCTGCTGACCCCTGATACTGTGGGGGCTCAGCACTCTTCCTGACTCCCCAAGGCCAGCTGAGTCCTGCTGCACCAACCCAGCTCTCTCTGGGTGCCACTGTGGGGGACTCTAATTGTCCCTCAAACTCTCTTTGTGAGTGGAATGAATGCTTGGACTGAAATGGATCAAATTAAATTCCAGGATTAAATAATTTTGTGAAAACAAAGTCCAATATTATGTTTACCTGAATTGCATAAAAATTGTATCTACTACAGAGGAAAGTCTGAGGACTCAACCACAGCTGCAGGGCCAGCAGCACTGCTCCTGAATCCTTGAGCCAGAGGTCACCAGTGAGGTCCTGGGGACACTTCCAAATGCCCAGAATGACCTATGAAGGAGGCAGACCTTTTCAACAGGGGCAAATAATGGGAGTCCCTACTGGTTCAGGCTCGAGGACCCATTACCCTGGGTCCTTCTGACATATTGATTTGGATGGACCATGTGTGTCCCATGTCTGTCCCTCCACTTGAGTGTGGAGTAGATAAGTCCTGTTAATGTTCCTGGCAGTTGTAGAAGTAGCAGATGCAAAGTGGTTCTGTAGGGTTGATGAGGAGAGAGACCATGGCCACAGGACCCAGGAGGGAACTGAGTTGAACTCTCATGGCCTTGAGGTCTGGAGTCTCCCAGAGGTTGTCCAGATTTCCTAGTGAGGACTTCCACAGCAGAGGTCTATTGGCCATACTGGTCATGATGGTGGCTGTTTCCTGGGTCAGAGTCCAGCAGCACAGTGATAAAAGAATGTTGGAGTCACCTTCTCAGCAGATCCAGGCACAGGGGTCATCAATCTCCCTCCCTGGCTGTTCCTCAGCTCTATCCTCTACTCCCACAGGACTGCTGAGGTCAGGTGAGGTGCAGGGTCACCTGGAGTCTCAGGCAGGATCTGGGCAGTGAGGCTCCTGCTCTAAGGTGACAGATCTGGTCTGTGGTGGGAAGATGTTGGCCAGACAGGGCTCCTGAGTGGGCTAGTTAGAGCGCCTCCTGCCCCTCACCAGGGCTCAGCTGCTGTGATGACACAGCTGTCCCACTGTAGGAACCTGGCCCTGGTCCTCAGCCCCACACTTTCCATTAAGAAGCATCAAAATGGAATTTCACATCTCTTTTTATCAAGGAATTGGTCTGAAGTCTTCTCAGCTAGATGTGCCTGTGTTTGGTTCTGGAAACAGGGTGTTACTGGTTTTATAGAATAATATTTTTATTCTCTTCTTCTCCTTTTCATGAAATAATCTGAGGAAGTTAGTCTTATCTCTTATTTAAGGTTCTTTGAGGATCAAATGAGAATCAATCTGGTTCTGGGCTTTAGTCTCTTGGAAGAAATATAAATACTGCTCAACTTCATTGCTTGATTTTTTCTGTTTTAGATATCTATATTCTTGTGCTTCAATTTGTGGAGGTTAGGAACATTGAGAAGTTTCTGAGGATCTTCAAGTTTCTAGTTACTGGAAGATGATTTTTCAGTATAATTTCTAATACTCTGGATGTCAGAAGAGTGTGTAGCAATATCTCTGATTTCTCTCTCTCTTTTTTATCCTTTGGATTCCTCCCCTTTTTTTCCTTCTTACTTCATGTAGTTTGTTCAGGGCTTTTCAATCATCATGTTGTTTTCTAGGAACCATCTCTGTTTCGTTGATTTTTTTTTGTATTGTGAACTGAAACTCTGGATAGAACTATGAAGCAAGAGAAGGAAATAAAAGGATACAGAGGAAAGTAGGAAGTATGAATATATCTGCTGGCTGGTGATATGATCCAATATCTAGAAGAAATGATATCACCATCAGAATGCCTCTTGATATAATAAAGAACTTCATCAATGTAACCAAATACATCATGCATACATAATTAACCCACTTTCCTATATTGCTAAAATGCATTTGCTGAAAAGAAATCAGGAATCCTGTCCCATTCAAAATAACCATAAAAAGTAGTTGAAAAGAAATGAAGTGAGAAAGTGAAAGAACTCTATTATGGAAACAATGCACACCAGAGTGACTAATCGAAGACCTTAGAGATGGAAATACCTCCCAAGTACTTGTACATTTAGAACTAATATTATCAAATGGCAAAACAACTCAAAATGTTACACATATTCAATGAAATCTCTAACAAATACCAAAGGTATTTTAGCTAAAAACAGAAAAAGAGGTCTGAATATTTGTGTGTAGAAATTACAAACACACAATAGCCAAAGAAATCCAAAGCAGGAAGAGTAATGCTGAAGATATGATATTATCTGAATTCAAATTATTTGACAGAGTTATAGAAGCTAAAACAGCATGGTCCTGGCAACAGAAACACACAAAGACCAATGGAATAGAATAGAAGATACAGAGACTAAATCACATAAGTAAAGTTATATGGCACTTGACAAAGTTTTCAAATCTTGTTGGAGAAAAGACAGCTTTTCAAACAGCTAGTACTAAGAAAACTCAATATCCATACATAAAATAATAAAATAGATCACTGCCTCTAACCCTACATAATATTAAATCAAAGTGGATCACAAATATAAAATTAGACTAGAATCTCTGCAAATGCTAGAAGCAAATACTGCATCAACCTTCCTGTGTAATGGCAGAGGCAAAGACTTCCTCAACCAGGTTACTAAAGTGCATAAACAAAAGCAGGAATCAGTAAAGATGACAACATCAAATTAAAAGATTCCACACAATAATTTAAACAGTCAAGAGTGTGAGGAGAGTGCCTTCAGAATGGGAGACATTTGCCAACTGCTCTCAGATAGGGCATTGATCAAGTTCCAGAATATATGAGAAAACCAAACACTTAATGACAAGACCCAAATAACCCAATAAATAAATGAGGAAAAACTAAAAAGACACTTCTCAAGAGACGCAATACAAGTGGACAAAAATTATAGGAAACATGTCAATATTGTTGGAAGCGAGGGAATGTACATTAAAGCTACATTGAGTATTCATCCCTCCATTTATTAGACCAACTTCAAGAAAACAAAAAATAATAAATGCTGGCTAGAAGATGGGAAAGAAATATATAGATGTAATGTTGGTGGAACTTCAAATTAGTGCTGCCATTCTGAAAGCAGAATGGAGATCAGGAATGGACTGCCCTGTGACACAGTATCCCACTGCTCAGAGTTGATCACATGGAACGAAAATCAGCACACCCCAGCGACATAGCCACATCTGTGTTTACAGCAGTGCTTCTCACCACAGTTATATAGCAGAACATTCCCAGACGCCCATCAACTGATGAATGCATAAAGGAAAGGTGGTGTACATAGAAAACAGTTTCACTCAGTCACAGGGAAGAATGAAATTAGGCTATTTGCTGGTCAAAGAATGGAACTGGAGAATGTCATGCTAAGTTTCAAAAGGCAGATTCAGAGGGTGAAATGTCAAGTGATTATTCACTGTTATGGTTTGGATGTGAGGTGTCCCCAAACCTCACATGTGAGACAATGCTGGAAGGTTCAGAGGAGAAGTGATTGGCTTGGAAATGTCTTAACCCAATCAGTGAATTAATCCCTGATGGGATTAATTGAAGAGGTATAGTGTGACTGAAGGAGATTGGAATTGTAGCATGCTTTTGGGATATATATTTTGTATCTGCAGAGTGGGGTCTCTCTGCTGTTTTCTGATGATGCAATGTGCTTCCCTCTGCCACACACACTCTTCTGTCATGATATTTTGCCTCTTCTCCAGCCCCAAGGAATGGAGCTGGCCGTCTATGGACTAAAACCTCTGAAACCATGAGCCCTCAAATAAATCTTTCCTCTTAAAATTTTTCTGGGCAGATCCTTTAGTCACAGCTCTGGAATAAGATGACTAAAAGAGAAATGGGTACCAGGAGTGGGGTCATTGCTGCGATTAACATGACCATGGGGTTCAGAATCTTTTGGAGTTTCCTGGAATTGGTGTGAGAAAATTTGAGCTGCTTAGCAATATAATCTGGAAATGCTTTAGTTTGTTGTAAGCAGAGATTAATGGCCAATTCTGGTGGAAGCTCAGAAGACCAGAATGGCAACAGGACTGTGGTCAGTGAAGAGTGGACTCAAGAGGAATCAGAAATGGAGGAATCTATTGTATGTTGAATTAAAAGTCATTCGTGTTTTTTTTTTTGACTAATAAATTGTCTAATTTTGCTCTTTTCCCGAGGCTTTCTAAGAGGCTCTATTAGAAGCAATGGACTTCTTAATCTAGCAGAAGCAATGTCCAGGCAGCAAAGCATTGAGGAAGCGGTATGGATATTGTTGACTGTATTTAGCCAAGTTCATTGGAATAATCAGGAGCAGAAAGCAGAGCAAAAATATTTTTAAAAGGTGGACTTGAAAGGCAGGTGTAAAACTAGGGTTAAGTAAGTTGCAGCTCTTAAAGACATTGAGACATTCCTGGACCATGCCTGGAGACGATGCTAAAGACCATGCCTAGAGACAATGAGAAAGATGGCTTTAGGGCATCTCAGGAGCTGGCAAGCCACAACATCTCAAGCTCAAGGTAGTAAAGGTGAAAATTCTCCTGAGAAGAGGCCAATGTTTAGCTTTTTTACACAAGGGGGCCTAGGAAGATTTTCAATGTGCTCAGCCACCCAGACACTAAGAAGCTGCTGCAGCCAGGGAACCTGGAGGCTTGGCTGCTGTTCCAGATGGTGGAAGACCTTGGTGTCAACCATGTGGTGCTGGTTCTGCAGGAATGCAGGGTGCTGAACTTAGGAGGTCATGCGGGCTTCCACCAAGATTTCAAAGGAAGACCTGGGAATCAAGGCAATGTTCACAGGGTAGAGTCCCTGTGGTGACACTCTGAGAAGTCCAAGTGTAGAGATATGAGAAGGAAGCTGAAGCTGTGGTGCAAACTCCTGAGATTAAAAAAAGTCAGTTATGGGGGATATTGTCCTGAAAAAGCAGCAGGAATTGAGCAGAAAAAAATGAACAGGAAGCACACTTGGGCTGCAAGATACAAGGCCACAGGGGCAGAGTTACACATGATATTTGGAGAGAATAACAAGATGCCATGCAACTCAAATACCGGACAGCCCACTATAGAGCTTGCTTGTCCAGTTGGACTTCAGTCCTGCTTTGGTTCTGTCCCTTCCTTCTGCTCCCCTATTTTTATAAATGGAAATGTTTACTCAGTACCTTTATATGTTTACTCTCTTCCTTTGTATGTTGGATATTTTTAAAGTGGTTTTAATTTTATAGGAACTCTCAAGGTGAGAATGCCTGAGCTCCAGAGAAATCTGTGAACTTGAACTTTGAGCAATCTCAGCACTGCTGAGACCATGGGGACTTTTGAAAATGGACATGGTATGTTTTTCCTTGTGAGATGGTTGTGAGTTTTGGGAGCCAGAGGCAGATTGTTATGGTTTGGATGTGAGCTGTCCCACAAATGCTCATATGTGGGATGGGGGATGGTTCAGAGGAAAAGTGATTGGGTTGTAAATGTTTTAAAACAACCAGTGAATGAATCCTGTATAGGATTAACAAAGTGTGATGTTGTGGCTGGAGGAAATTGGAATTAGGGCATGACTTTGGGGTGTCTGTTTTGAGTCTGGAGAGTGAAGACTCTCTGCTTCCTGATCACCCTGATGTGATCTGCTTCCTTCCACCTCCTCTTCTGCCATGATGTTCAGCCTCACCATGAGCCTCAAGGAATGGAGCATCCTTCTATGGACTAAGACCTCTGAAAACATGAGGCCTCAAATAAACCTTTCCTCCTAAAGTTTCTCTGGTAAGATCCTTTATTCAGAGCAGTGAAAAAATCTGACTAAAGCACTCACAAATAAAATTCTCCAACAAAAAAAAAGGAAAAACAGCTGAGAGGAATCCCTGTTAATGAGAAGAGGGATCAGGAAGTAGAGCAGGAGATTGTGGTTGAGATTGAGGAGCAGGAGAAGGGAGGGAGGGGGAATGAAACTGACCAAACTACCCTGTGTATCTGTAGGAGGGGACGCAGTGAATGTCCCTTATGTTCTCTAAACAGCACTAGGGGAAACGAACAAACAAATCCCCAAACCCACCTCACAACACAAACACAAAATATCTGTTGCAAAAAGGAAGAGAAAAGGGAAAGGAAGAAGGGTAAGGAGGAGGGAGAGGGAAATGGTAGGGATGGAAGTGGAGGAGGTCATACTTCATGACTGTGCATTTACATCAATCGAAATGTGATGTCATTTATAATTATGAGGTGCTAATGAAAAAGGAAATATAAGTGGAAAAACAAATTATTCTCTTCAGAGATGCTACCAATTAGTACAGAAAATATGTCCACAGAGCTCCCCAGGGAAGCTGGTATATGGAGAGGCCCCAGATGCAGGAACCAGCCCTCAACTCCTCTGCACCTGCTCCATGGCTGACCCTGAGCTCCCTGTGTGCTGAGCGCCCCCTGCTGGCTCTGGGCACCCTGCAGGGAGGTTTGTGTCTGGGCTCATGCTGAGGACTCCTCACTGTCTCTGGCACAATAATAGGTGTCCCTGTCCTGGGTGGTCAGGGAGCTCAGTTGCAGGGAGAACTGGTTCTTGTACATGTCTCTGGAGATGGACGATTTGCTCTTTAGGGATGGGCTGTAGTTAATGCTATGTTCATAACATATGTACTCTATCCACTCCAGCCCCTTCCCTGGGGCTGATGGATCCAGCTCCAGCAGTAACCCCTGGTTGTGATGGAGTAACCAGACACAGCACAGGTGAGGGACAGGGTCTGCAAAGGCTTCACCAGGCCAGGTCCTGACTCCTGCAGCTGCACCTGGCACAGGACACCTGAGGACAAGGAGAGGGAGACCCTGTTAGTCACTTGCTGTCACCACATCCTGATGGAACCAGCATTGACACTGGGGACACTTACCTTGGGGAGCTGTAACCAGGCACAGGAGAAGACCCAGCAGCCTCCTCTACTATACCACACCTGCCTTCCCAGAGAGCTCAGAACCATGTGAGCAGAGAGCTGTGAGCACCCACAAACCAGAGGGCTTTGAACCCAGAGCAGGAGGAGAAATTTGCATGTGGGTGAGGCTCTTCTTATACCTGGAGAGGCTGAGTTCAGGTTTTCAAGTCCTTAGTGCTCCTGAGATGTGTCTCTCTCTCTAACCCAAGTGGAACTTTACCTGTGACAGGATAGCAGTTGGTTTAGGAAGTCCTGGAAAGCTGTCAAGGGAGGAGCCAACCTTCCTGAGCCCAGTAATGCCTCACACAAACTTTGTTCCCTGGATCTGGGAGGGATCTCAGAGTGATAGGAACTTGCCTAGCATGCAAGAGGCCCCAGGTTCAACTCCCAACCCTGAAGAAAGAGCCCTCAGTGGTGACAGAACAAGAGCACAGGGCTGAGGATGGTGTTCCCCACATCCAGGAAAAGAGCCCTCCCTTATTTATCATGAATAGTTCTTCTCTTATCTCTGTGAAATTTGTGGGTTACAGACTGGGCAGGAGAGGATGGAGCAGGGACTCAAAAGAGGAGGAGCGACCTGCTGTGTGCCCTCTGCCCTGCCCTCCACCCTCTGAAATGCTTGTCTTCCTGACTGTTCAACCAATTCCTGTGGACAGGAGTGGGATGGTACCTTTTCTGAGCTCTCCCACTCATCTGTCCTGCCCTCTGGTCTCCACCATGAGAGGACAGAATGGGAGGGGCTGGGCCAGGTTGAGGGTACTGGGAGCAGAGGCAGCTCTCACCTGCAGTCTGAGGCTGTGAGAGCCACAGGGTCCACCAAGAGCAGCAGAGCCAGGCTGACAGCAGACAGGGAGGACATGCAGGGCAGGTTGGGTGAGAAGGGAGGCCCAGGGCTCCTTCCTTGTGGAGCAATGAGACCTGCCCTGCCCACAGCACCATCATTTGGAGGACACAGTGGGCACTCTCCTTAATCAGAGGGATTCACTGAGAGGACAAGTGTAGGTGCTGACCTTCTGATGAGGTTTCAGGAACTGATTTCCTGCCTAACTGAGTGAACACAACCTACTAATAAGACATGTAGGCACCTGTCCTTATTCACTGTGGTGTTGACCATGACCTCACTGCAAACCCTGAACCTGCAGACACCCTCCTCCTGGTCCTGGGGAGGCTCAGGGAAGACCTTGGTGTCCTCCATGTTTCCACCACCTGCAAATCCATGGGTGCCCTGTGGGTGAAGTCTCCAAGTCCTAGCAATTTTAAAAGCTCGTCCTGCACTCAAATCAAATGGGAGATATTCGAGATGATCCCACCTCCTGACATTGAACCCTGGATCCTCTAGGTGAGGCTTCACACCTCACCTGTGCCAGGTGTGAACCAGGGTCTCCAGCAGCCAGCTCATCCTAAGACCCTGTTGATGAAATGTGCCCATGCACTGCATTCACCTCATCCTCAATATGACTGACTCCTGCATTTCTTTTACGATCAAGATTTCTTGGATCCAATATATCATCTCTCCCATTTCCTCCAAGAGTTCTCCAGCCAGGACCAATGATGTTATGACACATTTCTGAGTGGCCTCCTCCTCATTTGATTCCTATTCCAGTCAATGTACAATTTACCTTGTTGACAAACTATCACAGGACCCATGTCCAAGTTTGCTGTGAATCATTTTGCAAAAAAGTTTCCTCTAACTCAGGGATACTGCTGGGCATGGGGATCTGGGAGGGAAGCGTCATCCCAGGCATTATGTCCATGGAAAACTGCACAAATACAATAGATTGAACTTGAGTTTGACCTGGCTCCAGGGTTGAGGAGGTCTGCCTGGCCTCCTGAGCTGGGACACTCTTGCTCTAGAAGACTGGAGCAGGGCATGCTTCATGTTCTTTACCATCTTGCTGGGATCCTGCTTCAAAGAATGATGTGGCTCCTCCTTTGTCTGCACCACATAAGGAGGAGTTACATAATATTGAAATGTTCCCTCAGCCTTATTGTTATAGCTATCAAGGTTCAATATGCAAGTTTGAAATTCAGAAAAATGTTAAGGATCAGAGGAATCGGAATCTAGTATAGAAAAAGAAAACATTATGAAGTGCAATTAGACAGAAATCTAGAGGGATTCCTGTAATGAAAAGGGAAACCACAATATACACAACAAATCTTGCCCAGGACATTGTTCAACTTCTCCTGGGGCTGAGATGTGAAGCAGATGAAACTGAGCTCCCTGCTGATCCTATGTGCCTTGCTTCTTCTGTGTGCCCTTGCTGGTTCAGAGTTCCCTGCTGGTCTGAGGGTCCTCTACTGCTCCTGACAGTCCGTTCCTACTCCTGAGGTCCTCCAACTGGAGCTGAGGTCTCTGCTGGTCCTGAGCTCTTCCTGCTGGTCCTGGGTTCTTCCTTCTTGTCCTGATTCTGTGGTGGCTCTAAGTTCTTGCAGCTGCTCCTGAGCTTCTTGCTGGTTCTGAGCTCCCTCTGCTGATCCTAAGTGCTCTCCGAAGTTGTGGATTTGTGTGCTTGTAAAGAGCAAAATTAAATGTGTGCTAATATGATTCTCTAGCCCTAAGTAACAAAAATAAAGGGATCTCTACTAAACAAAGAGATCTTGATAATAAAAAATATTTTACAAAATCAGATAACATTAGGTAAGTTAACTAAATGTTGTGTTTACATTCCTGATAACTCCAACAACGTTCAGGATTTATAAATAAAGGCCTTATCATCTCCAGCCCTGTGAGACTTTGTTAGGCCTTTTTATGGAAACAATGTCTCAGCTCTTCCACCTTCTAGTAAGAGATTATTGATTTCTAACATCTTCATGATATTAATTGACATGCTCCAGAAGTTGCATTATTTGTTTTCTATTAATCTCATTTTAGTATTAATGTTTTTTTGTTTCTTTCATAGAACCAGACATTTACCCCTATAAAGACTCAATTTCTATAGAGGGACTCCAAATGGCTTGCCCCACCGCACATCACCCCTTCTCAAATGGAAGCCGCAAGAGCAGTCATTACCCTTTTTCCTTATAGCAGTAAGAAGTCTCTAAAATTAGAGAGTAAAAAAATATTAAAAAGAAACTCAAAGTAGATAAGTAATTGGATTAAATTAAAAATAAAGGCCAGTTTGGGTCTAGAAAGTTGTAGGCAAATGACATCTAAAAGATTAAATTATTAAAGATTCCCAGCCTGTCCTCCACCCTTACCAAGAATCTGCTCCTGTGACAACCTGTTGTTAAGTCTCCCCAATAGGTTCAACTTACCAGAGAACCAGTACCAGGAGACCACTGATTTCCAACACCTATTCCAGTCAGGAGACTACATCTATGTCAAACAATTCCAATAAAAAGGATGAATGCCCATCAGAAATGTAGTTGACCTTACTCACAACATGGATTCATCACATCTCAGTCAAGACAACAGAAAAATGGACAGTCCTCAGAGACCCCAACCACCCTCTAATATGAGACTGAAAAGTGTTAATCATGCTTTTTCTCTTGCTTATACTTACACCTCTCCTGTAGTACTTGGGACTTCCTCAGGCTCACATGACAACCATCTTGTGTCCCCTGAGGGAACATGGTTTGCCTGTAGTTCAAGAGAAACTCCATGACTGACCCTTCAACTTTACAAGATTACCAAATGGGAGGAATTCTGTGTTCACGTCTTTTCCCAGGTGAACTGTTATGATGGAGAGGGAAGAAGGGAACATCTGGGGCTAATACATTGATCTAAATGAGCTTCCCCTATCTCAGTTCCCCTTGTAGTGGGATTAGATATAACTGGTTCCATTGCTATAGGGACCACGGCACTCATTACACGAGACCAAAATTTCAAAACCCTAGGGAGACAAATAGATCTAAATTCAAATAAGTTAAAAACACTCTGTAAGTCAATGAAAAATTCCCTTGATTCACATGCTGAGGTAGTTTTACAAAAAAAAAGAGGGTTAAATTTGTTGTTTTTAAAACAATGATTATGTATGGCCTTAGGAGAGACCTATTTTTCCTATACTAACCACAAAGGTGTCATTGATGATAGTTTATCTTTGATTAGAAAAAGACTCAACGAAAGGGAGTAAGAGCTTAAAACCTGAGGGAAATTGGTACAAAAATCTGTTCTCTTGGTCCCCCTGGTTAATGACTCTAATAACTGCAATGGCAGGACCTCTCATCTTATTAATATTGGGGTTTTTAATTGGGCCATGCATGATAAACTGTTTAACTAAATATGTTAGAGATAGAATCCAGTCTGCTAAGCTGATTGTATTACACACCCATTACAATCAGCTCTATACTAAATAATAAATCAATGGTTTTATTACGTACATAAAACTAGTGTGAAATGTGACAGGTTGACATATTTGACTCCTTGGAAATGTTACAGGCCTGGTTATGTGGGCAATGACTAAACAGACTCCATTTTACCTTGAGACTCCATGTTATGTAGGAAACGCTTCTCTCATGGGAACATCCCACCTCTGTACCCATCAATGGTTGCTTAGTATGATTTTGGGCATTATGAAATGACAAAATGGCAATTCTTGTGTAATGAAAAATTGTTCTCTTTTTGAGTCCTAGTTTCCTAAACAATGAACCATGATAACAGTAATGTCAACAGTGATTGCCTAAATGTTAGAAACCATTCTTTAGTTTGTACATAAGTAAGGTCATTTTGACCTACTTTCCCCTCTGCAAATGATTTCAGATTGCATGATGTTAGTTTGTAATTTAGAATCATAGCAACGGACACTTATGATTGATGTACTGACTTTTGGTATAAAAAACTCCTGCAACCCTACGGTAGGGGCTGTTCTCCTAACAGCCATTTTTGTGGCATTCTGTGCTACAGTCAGTTTGCTGACTTAAAAAAGACTCTCAAATTTGGCCTTCTCAGTGGTGATTCCTCTGTTCTTAAGTTTCCCCCCATAACACATGGAGCCCAGAGGGTCACCTGCTCTGCTGTTTCCTGACATGCCCCAGCTATTTCTTGGGCAGTTCAGAGAACCTCAGTCCAGTGGCCTCACATATGCATCTAGTGATACAGGTCCAGCATTCTGGGAAATCCCTTTCCTTTCTATAATTTTTTGATAGGATTTTAAATGAGTCATGTTGTAAGCTCACTATATACACTTCAGTTTAAATATGAGGTGCATAAAAGCCCTTGTGTGAGATGTTGCAAGTATTTGTAGAGGTGACAGGATCAGGTCCACAAGATTGTGGGGTAATCAGCCGATTAATGCAACAACATGGATTAAATGGGTGTGGTATATATAGACACGTAGGGTGTATCTGTAGGATACAGGTCCCTCAGGGTGTTTGTATTTGGAGGTTTATATTTTGTCTTTAAGGAGTGGATCACTCTCTCTCTCCCCACACCTCTCTCACTGATTCCTCATGGCATTATCCTGAGAAGCGTTCATTTTCCAACACTGTTTCATGATGCTCTGCATTAACTTGTGCCCTGATAATTGGAGTCAGAAACATGTGGACTGAACTGTTTTGCCCATAGTGTTCTTGACAGGTATTTTGACCACAGCAATGCAAATATTCACTAAAATATGAATAGGTGTGCTTAACAATGGTCATTAAAACTGACAAGTTCCTGTATTCCAGATGCTTTTGGAGCTTTATGAAATTATTGTGAAGAAAATAGAAAAGTTTGGAAACAAGAATTGCACCAGATTTAGACTGCCATAAGTGGATTGTGATGGTGGTTTTGGTGGGAGCTAAGAAGACCAGAATGTGAATAGGAGTGTGGATACTAAATACAGGGCTCATGGTATTTCATAGGAGGTTTCTATTGGAATGTGGAGTAAAGTCCATTCATACACATTGCATTCAGACTAGGAAACTGTCTGCATTTTACCCTTGTCCTCAGACTATATTTGAAGGTGAGTTTAAATGTGATGGACTCATTAATAGGGCAGAGGAACTTTAATAACACCACAGCTTTCAGGAAGGCATGGATAAGACTGTCTGCTTTTAGCCACTTTTATTGTGATGATCAGAAGCAGAAAGCAGAGAAGAGAGACGTACAAACTTGAAGTTTGGTTAGACATGTGTGAGTAAAACTGGGGTAGGGAAATTGGGATTGTTAAAGACATACAGATACTTGATAATTGCTCATACTTTTCCCAGAAACAAGAGAAAATGTGGGATCATGGCATGTTAGAAATGGGCAAGACCACAGCCATCTCAGGCTCAAGGGTGTAAAAGGAACAATTCTTTGAGAAGAGACCATGTGGACACCATATTTTCACAGGTGGTTGTAGACAGTTGTTTCACCATTCACCACCATGGAAGCATGCAGAGGTCACGGTACCATGGTCCCAGGAGGCCTGGTGCTGCTGGAGATGGTGGAAGACCTGGGGGCCAACCACATGGTGCTGTTTCTGCAGGATTGCAGGATGGTGGGTGTAAGGGGAAGTTCTTTCATTAAGATTTCAGGGAAGGTGGGAAAGGCCAGAAATTGCAGGGTCAGAGTCCCTGAGAGGATGATGCATGAGGATGTGAGAAGAAAGGTGTAATTCCAGGGGCAATCTCCAAGATATGAGATGCCAGCAACCTGGAAATTAGGTCAAGGAAATCTGCATGAATGAAGCAGAGACAAGCCACAAGAGAGGTCATGAGGGCGGCAACCATTAAGGTCATTGGAGCTGAGAGACCTCAGAACTTGGATGACACAGCAGAAGCCCTGTGCCCAAGTGCTGGACCTGGAGCTCCAGGACTGTGCAGCTGGATTTTGTTCTAGCTTTTTTCCCATCCCTTCATTTTATGTCTCCTTTCTAACTTGCGGATAGGACATATTCACTCTGTGCCTTTAGATATTAGATATATGAAACTTGTTTTGAACTTACCCCCACAGTTCGGCATTTCCTTGAGACTCAAGAGATTTTGCACCTGGACTTTGGGTAACATGTAAACTGTTAAGAGAGTGGTGACTCCTGAAAATTAGCTCAATGCATTTTGAAATGTGAAATGGGCATAAACTTTTGGGTCCTGGGAGAGAATACTAAGGTTTATAAATGGGCTGTTTCCAAGAGCCCATGTGTGGCAATAATTTGTAGAGGTAGAATAATTAGATGATGATCACTGGAACATAATCAGTAGATTCAGGCAAGGACATGCTTTAAACAGGTGGCAACCAAATGGAGGATGGGTGTGTTTGTTGGATGTAGGTCACTGGGGGTTTCCTTTGGATTTTTATTATGTCCCTGGTGAGCAGAGTTCCCCCTCTCTCTCAGTGTTACTATATGCTGACCAGCTTTCTTCCACCACACTCCTCTGCCATGATCTGCCACCTTGTCTATGGACTAGAGCTATGGAGTCCACTGCCTGTGGACTGAGACCTCTGAAATTCTGAGCCAAATAACTGTTTCCTCTTTAAATGGTCCTTGACATAAATATTGGTCACAGGAATGCAAAAGGTTACTAAGACACTATCCATTGCCAATTAAAGAGCAATTTAAATAATAATCAGGCTATCTTCCTACAGGACATCGTAGAAGGAGAAGCAGTAGAATGAGACAGAATGATACACGAACGTGCACCATCATGTGAGGACCTGGAGGGGGGTCTGATGTGGGAAAGGGAGGGACCAGCAGACCCCAACCTGCAGAGAGGAGTGAGCCTGTTACTCTCCAAAGGCCTTCCTGCCATGAGGTATAGCATGAAAAAGAAGAAGACACACAACATTATTGTTGAATAAAAATATAAAAACTGTAAAATATTAGGTATAGAACTAATCTGTTCAAAGTGAGATATTGAAAACTATAAAACATTCTAGAAAAAGTATAGTAAGGCAATTGATGGAAACCTAGGTTCCCTGCTGTAGAAATAGTAAAACTCTGAAACACTTTTAAATCCCAAATAGAGCTATGGATTTAGGGCACTTTCTATTATTAACCCAACGGAATTTTTTTACTGAATTAGAAAAATTATTCACAACATATTTTGAATTGAAAAAAGACCCTGAATATTCAAAACAAATATTTAATTTATCATAGATATCTATAAGATTGCATTCATTTTGGTGTAATCATTCAAGCTTGGACTGCATTTTTCTCCCCTTCTGTCCCCATGACTTCCCATTCCCTCCCCTCCTTCCTTCTCCTGGTCCTTTCCTCTGCTCTGCTAATCTATCTGTTTCAGGTTGGAGATGGAGTGTCTCAAAGCCCCTGCATTTGTGCAGAAAAGTCATATGTGGGAAGATAAGTCAGAAGCTCTGAAACCTGTAATTGATCCTAGTTTGATGTGCCAGATGGGTGTGAATTGATTCAGGTGAGGTGTGGCAGAGGAGGAGAGTCACTGAGGATGTCCTGGAGAGTTCCATCTTCCTTAAAGCTTCCAACATTTCCCTGTGCGTGTTGGTCACCATGAGGTGAGCACCTTATTTCCATTGTTGCTTTCCATCAGAATGCTCTGCCTCTTTCAGGTCCAAAGCAGTGGAGTGGAACAGTAACTGAATGACTTTCTACAGCCTGTATCCAGATCAAAGCTTACATTTTCTACATTTGTCTTGTCAAGGGTTTTCCAGCAAGGAAGGGAAGATGACTGTCACAGGAATTAGTACCAGGAGAGCGGTCCATCTATGACAAGCTTATCTATGAGATTCAAAAGTCTTCAGAACTGGTTTTAGGAAAGAAAGTAGAAAAGCCTGAGGATGCAGGATGGAGAAGCCTTACAAGGTGTAAGCAGGGCTCATGGGCTATAGTGTTAGAGCTCAGAGGGTCAGAAGGCTGATAGGAATGAAAACCATACCCATGAGTATTCCAAGGGAAATGAGGACTCCTTTGGGAGTGGAATGGAGGCAATTCATGTGTATTCCAGCAAAGAGCATGCTTATACATTCCCATTCATGAGGAGTCCTGGGAGGCTGAATTAAGGTAATGCTCTAATTAATCTTGTGGTGGAAGATTCAAGGCAGCCCAGCTGAAGGAGGTGGCATAGATACTGCTATTTGATATAAGCCAGGTCTATGGTGATAATCAAGAGCAGAATACAGAGCATAAGGATTTGAAAACTTGGAGATGAGTCAGAATTGTACATGTAAAACTGAGCACAAGGAAGTTGGGGTTTTTGAAGAGATTACAGACAAAAGGAGATGGTAAGTACTCTACCCAGACAATGGAACAGATGCCTCAAGGACCTCTCAGGAATTTGCAAGGGCACACCCATTGCAGGGTCAGGAATGTAGAATGAAAATCCCGTGAGAAGAAATAGTGGGGTACCTGCTCATATCAGGGAACTAGGAAGTGGGTTTTCCAAGCTCCTTCCTGGGCACTAATAGACCAGAGCAGCTGTGACCCCAGTGGGCTCAGTTCCTGCTTGATCTTCCAGCATACCTTGGTATCATGCACAGAGAGAGCTGGTTCTGTAGGAATGCATGGTGCTGGAGTTAGTTGTTTATGGAGGACTCCACTGATCCTTCAAAGAAGTTTTGGGAGGTCAGGCAATGAGTAAACTGGCCAGAATCCCTGTGGTAAGCAGGAGAAAGATGATGCTTGTACCTGTGAATGTGAGCCTGAAGCTGGAATGGAGACCCCAGAAACTAAGAGATGGCAGTCATGTGCAATGTCTCCCAAGGAGGGCTGCTGGCTGTGGAGAGAGCCAGGATATGGGCGAGGTCATGAGAGCAGCAGCAGGCAGCACCACAAGGTTAGGCAGGCCATTCACTTAGGAGAACATGCCTCTCCTTCTTGTGACCTTGAGGTCACAGGACTGGCTTGCCCAGGTGGAGGTTCCTTCCATTCTTTTTCCCATCTTTTTTCTCTATGGTCCTAGTCCTCCTGCTTCAAATGGGATGTTTATTGATTCCAGTGTGTATTGGACACATGTGACCTGCTTATGATTTTGAAAGGGCCTCTCAGTCAAGTGTTTGCCTTTAATGAAGTGAGACTTTGAATTTGACCTTTTGGGAAATGCAGGGAATGATCACTCCATGACGACTCTCAGAGAAGAACCACATTCACTTTACAATGTAAGATGGACATGAAATTTGGGGTCTAAGTTCTGAAGCTTATGGTGTGGATTTAAGGTGACCTCCCACAACCTCTGTCTTATTGCTGGTAGTGAAAATATCAAAGTGTGAGTTACATTCACGTCAGTCAATCCTAGTGAGAATGGACTACCTGAGTGCTACATGTAGGTTGGTAAGGAGTACCTGGAGTAAATAGTCCCTGTATCCCAGCCCCCTCTTGACTTTGTCTCTAATTCGTGCCCACCAAGTCCTACACCTGTTGCCTCCACCTGCATTTTGCCTTGGGGATTTGCCTCACTTCAGACAAAGCATGATAGAGTTGAGTTGGATGACCATGTCCTGACCCTCAAAACTCTCAGTCAGGATGAACTTTCTTATTCTCGGTGGGTCTTGATGTAGTTTGGTCACAGGGATGTATTCATTGTGTTCATTGAACCAGTTGTATTGATCACATCTCAACGAAGCAGTTAAATAGAGTGATAGAAGATTGTTAAAATAATGACAGATAAATGACAGATTACAAACACATAGACCTATGTTTGATTATACACACGCAGACACAAACATATGGAGAAAAGAGAAAGACAGGTAAGAAATGGAAGTGATAGAAGATAGAAGGATGATAGGTGATGGATAGACTGGTTGAGTTTGTCGTAGGCCATCAGCCAGAGGTCAGCAGCCTTGGTTGAGGCTCTGGAGTCTGGAGGACCCACAGGTGGAGGACTGTGAGCTTCATATTTGTGGACATCTGTGGACCTGCCACAATGCCTTGGCATTCCATGAATGGTTGCTGCATTTTCCCCCATGCCCTGAACCCGTGCATCACCAAGTTTTCTGCTCACAGAATGACTGGATAGAGTCACAGGCCAGGCCTGGTTAAAGTCATCATCATGAACCCCAGGATGGGCAGAGCTGGGTTACAGCTCCCTCAGGTGTGTGATCTTGCCCTTGTTCTGTTCCTGCCTGTGCTTTGGGCCCCCTGCTTCTTCCTATGTCCATGCTCAGGTCACTCACTCCCTCTCAAGGGGACACATGTGTGAGGAGTGAGCAGTGTCCTCTGTGCACACTGAGACCAGGTGTGCTCTGGGTTTCCAAGTTATTGAGGAGAGTCACAGCAAATTCACTTTGTGGGATGACCTGAGATAAGGATTAGGGTGGGTACCAAAATCCCTGATCCTCAGCAGAACTGGCCTTTTGGTTCTTGATTGTGAGATGTGAGGAGCATTGAGTTCCAT
Organism: Sciurus niger; assembly: GCA_020740815.1. Lineage (NCBI taxonomy): Eukaryota > Metazoa > Chordata > Mammalia > Rodentia > Sciuridae > Sciurus > Sciurus niger. The sequence continues at coordinate 84,117 of JAHUXG010005209.1, read as the reverse complement.
ACCACCCTGACCCAGGAGAAGCCCCACTGCCCTGCAGACACCCAGACTGACTCTAGACACTGTCAAGGACCTTGGTAGGAGCAGAGCAGCAGGAGGACCCTATGGATCCACTTACACATGCAGGATGCTACCTGCCCAGGGAACCTCAGGCAATGACTGACCAGGATATGGAGAGCTCATCAGGGAGAGAGCAAATGGAGATGTGGTCAAGGGAGGAGGGTAGGTGGGCATTCACCAGGAGAACCATGTTGTCAGTGGAGGATCCTATGATGACAGCTAAGGACACTGTGTGGGAGGCTGAGCATCAGATAGAACTTCCATTTCAGGTATGTGTGTGTACGTGTGTGTGTGTGAAATCTCTGGGAATTCCTAATGTTTGTGTGTGTGTGTGTGTGTGTGTGTGTGTGTGTGTGTGTGTGTCTGAAGTCTCTGGGATCCTGGGCACTATTCTGGAAGATAAGGCTGCACAATGGTGTGAACTTACACCTGCCTGACCTGGGGAGGTGTGAGTCTAGATGGGTGTGTAAAAGGCACCTGGCAGGATCGTGGGTGTGATGGGTCGAGGTGCCTGAGAGCCTGTTGATCTCTCCCTGTGTGCATCCTCTACAGTGCCCAGGGACTGGCTGACAGGAGCAGGAGGAAGGCCTGGAGCTCAGGGACAGCAATGTGACAATGTAGCAGAATCTGTCTTCCAGGGGTCTCACCCATACAGACACTCAGAAACACAAAACAGCCAGACACACATACACACATAAAACAAAAATCTATATGTACACATGGACACATAGATTCACAAAGGTACTGTGCAGCCAGGCCTGAAGTCTGTGGAGAAAGTCATCTCTGACCTCATTAGAGAACATCATATGAACTGAGGCAGATAAAACCCCTCCATTCTCCATGAAGGGATCAAGGGACACCCAGATCACTTGGAGAGAAACCATACACTCTTCTCCAAAGCTCTTCTGAACATGGTACCTGAGCTCCCTGTGTGCTGAGCATCCCCTGCTGGCCCTAGGGACACTGCAGGGAGGTTTGTGACTGGGCTCACACTGAGGTCCCCTCACTGTGTCTCTGGCACAGTAACAGGTGGCCTTGTCCTGTGTGGTCAGGGAACTCAGCTGCAGGGAGAACTGGTTCTTGGACGTGTCTCTGGAGATGGACACTATGCTCTTGAGGGATGGACTGTAGAAAGTGTTACCACTACTACATATTTCTCCAATCCACTACAGCCCCTTCCCTGGGGGCAGATGAATGCAGCTCCAGTAGTAACCATTACTTGTGATGGAGAATCCAGACACAGCACAGGTGAGGGACAGGGTCTGTGAGGGCTTCAATAGGCCACGTCCTGACTCCTGCAGCTGTACCTGGGACAGGACACCTGGGGACAAGTAAAGGGAGACCCTGTCCATAACCTATACTCAAAACCACCCTATGGGCCTAGCTCTTACACTGGGGACACTCATCTTGGTAAGCTGTGACCAGGCACAGGAGAAGACCCAGCAGCCTCATCCTCTAGACCACACCTGCCTTCCCAGAGAGCTCAGCCCTGTGTGAGCAGAGAGCTGTGAGCTCCCACAGCTCAGAGGACATTTGAACCCAGAGGAGGAGGAGGAATTTGCATGTGGGTGAGGCTCTTCTTATATTTGGAAAGGCTGAGGCCAGGATGCCCAGGTTCTTAAAGTTCCTGAGATTGTCACTCCCTTGCTCCCAAGAGGAGTTGGGGGGGCTGGAAAGCTGTCAGAGGATGAGCCCACCATCCTGAGCTCAGCACTGCCTCTTCCTCCCTGGACCTGGGATTATTTCACAGTGATAGGAACTTGCTTACCATGCAAGAGGCCCCAGGTTCAACTCCCAGCCCTGAAGGAAGAGCCCGAAATGGTGACTGAACAAGAGCACAGGGCTAAGGATGGTGTTCCCTACATCCAGGAAAAGAACCCTCCCTTTCTTCTCATGACTAGAGCTTCTCTTATCTCTGTGGGATTTGGGGGTTAAACACTGGGTAGAAGTGAAGGGAACAGGGTCTCATGAGGGGAGAGGGTTCCTGCTTTGTGACCACTGCCCTGCCCTCCACCCTCTGACCTGCTTGTCCTCCTGACTGTTCAGTCAAAGTCTGTGGACAGGAGTGGACTGGAATCTGCCCTGAACTCTATCACTCATCTGTCCTGCCCGCTAGTCTCCACTATGAAAGGACAGCATGGCAGGGACTGGGCCAGGGTGAGGGTCCTGGGAACAGAGGCAGTTCTCACCTGCAGCCTGAGGCTGAGAGCCACAGGGTCCACCAAGAGCAGCAGAGCCAGGCTGACAGCAGACAGAGAGGGCATGCAGGGCAGGCTGGGAAAGGAGGGAGGCCCAGGGCTCCTTTCCTATGCAGCATCACTGCAGTGAGAACTGACCTGCCCACAGCACCATCATTTGGAAAACACATTGGACACTCTTCTTAGTCAGAAATATTCACTGAGAGGACAAGTGTAGGTGCTGACCTCCTGATGAGGTTTAGGAACTGATCTCCTGCCTAACTGCGTGAACACAACTAACTAATGAGACATGTTGGCACCTGTCCTTCTTCACTGTGGTGATGATCATGACCTCACTGCAAACACTGAACCTGCAGAAACCCTCCTCCTGGTCCTGGGGAGGCTCAGGGAAGGCCTTCCTGGTCTACATGTTTCCACCAATGGCAAATCCATGTGAGCCTTGTGGGTGACATTTGCAAGTCTTAGAAATCCAACTGATTTAAAAGCTCATCCTTCAGTCTAACCAAATCAGAGACATTTTTAAAATAATCCCAGATCCTGAATTTGGAAACCTGGACCCTCTATGTGACTCTTTCCCTTCCCCACCTGGGCCATGTGTGAGCCAGTTGCCTCCAGCAGCCTGCTCTTTGTAAGGCCCTGTTTAGATAATGTGCCCATGCACAGCCTTCATCACAGCCTTGCTGTGACTGACTCCTGCATTTCTGTTATGATCAGGATTTCATGGATCCAATATATTGTGTGTGTGTCCACAGCCCTGCCTTCTACACTCTGACCTTACATGTGGGAAATCACTAAGGATCATTGCATAGAACACAGTCAGAGTGCACAGTGCAGAGTAAGTGACCCTCCCTTGATACTCAAATAAATATTAGTTCACTGGACAAGACAGAAAAAAGAGGACAGAAGGGAGGGATCCCCCTGGTAATGGGGATATGATAGGAAAGTTCATTCCCAGGCAGCTCACATCCATGGACAACTGCACAAATACAACAACTTTGAACTTGAGTTTGATCTGGCTCCAGGGTTGAGGAAGTTTTGCTGCAGTTGTCTGGACCGGGGCACACTTCACATTCTTTTCCATGTTCCTGTGATCCTGCTTCAAACAAATATGTGGCTTCTCCTCTATCTCCACCACATAAGAAGAAGGAGTTACATAATATTGAAAAATTCCCTCAGCCTTACTGTTATAGGCATCATGGCTCAGAACTCAAGGTTGATATTCAGAAATATGTGAAGCATCACAGGAATCTGAATCTAGTATAGAAAGACAAAACATTATTTACTGAAATTAAGATTGATAAAAATTAAGAAGTTCAAGTAGAAGGGTAGAGGAATTCCTGAGATGAAAGGAGAAACCACACTATACACAACAAAGCCTGTCCAGGATATTCTTCTGCTTCTTGGGCTGAGATGAGATGCTGATGGTTCTGAGCTCCCTGCTGGTCCGATTTGCTTTGCTGTTCCTATGTGCCCCCTTAAGGTCCTGATCTCCATCTCCTGCTCCTGAGTATTCCCTCCTGCTCCTGACTGTCCCACTCATGGACCTTCTTCTGATCTTGAACTCTTCCTGCTTGTCCTGGATTATTCATTCTTGTCCTGATCCCCTGGTGGTCCTGAGTTCTTGCTGTTCCTTCTGAGCCTCTTGCTGGTCCTGAGCTCCCTCTGTTGATCCTAAGTGTTCTCCATAGGTCTGGATCTCCCTGCTGATCCTAAGTACCCCTTACTGGTCCTTACTTCCCATTACTTGTCATGAGCTCATCTGCAAGTCTTGACCTCCCTTGTTGGTCCAGGGCTGACTGCTGGTCTTCAACTCCCCTGCTAGTCCTCAGGTCCCCTTGCTGGTACTCAGCTTCCTGCTGGTCTCCAGCTCTACCTGCAGACTGGAGAGTGCTGGGCTCACACTGAGTTTCCTCACTGTGTGTCTCCCACTGAAATACATAGCTGTATGCTCAGCATTCTTGCTGGTGAGTTGAGTGCTAATGAAACCTGGCTTTTGGAAGTGTCCTTGGTGATGCTGAATCTCTACCTGTGCAGGTCCCAAACTCTACAGGTGCAATTTTACAAGGACACCTGGAATAAAGGAACAGTATGTGCTCAGGAATACCAGGGAGCATTGAGGACCAGCAAGGACTCAGGACTTCTCGTGTAATGCCATCTGCTTCCACCATTATCTGTCTATCTAAACTGCTTCTGGCCCTTCCCTGGATTATGGCAGATCCAGCTGACACCATAGCTGAGTAAAGAGAATCCATACACAGCACAGGTGAGGAACAGGGTCTATGAGGGCTTAATCTGGCCTAAATTTGACTCTTGCTACTCCACCATGAACAGGACACCAGGGACACCAGGGATAGTCAGTCACACTAGAAGCAGCATGTCCCATCCATCTCCTGATATCCCTGGACTCTCACATGTGGCAGGCAGAAGGACAGTCCCAGGATGTCCATGCTGCAATGAAAGTCCCATGAGAAGAACACAGGGCTGCTCAGCCAGGACTGGACATTCAGCCTGAGGTTGGGACTGCTTTGTATGACAGAGGCCTAAGACACAACTGGGGAGCAGGTGGCAAGGCTACCATCCTTCCCAGAGAGTGTGCTGGCCTTGTGCTGCTCAGATGCACTGGGAGGGAACCTCAGAATCCTCCCTACTACCTGCCTGGTTTTCCTCCTGCAGCCATCAGTTATGGACAGGCCAATGTTCAGGTGTTGGCAGTACCACACTTAGGGGTGTTTCCTGCAGTAGTGCAAATCCATGCACTGGTAGGAGACAGGAAGTGGCCCCCATAGGTCCTTTGCTCTGTGCTGTGAACTCCAGGGGAGGTTTTGGGGTGGGGCAGAACAGAAGGTGTGATGGGCTTGCTGGGGATGGAGAGGGGAGTTCAAGAGACAGCCTGCTCCCACTCAGGCAACTGTTGGCTTCCTGCATTGAATATATCTTCCTAGCCTTGACTTCACCCTTGGCTGTGGTACTCCTAGACCTCCAGACCTTGCTGTCTCCATGTCTCACAGATTTTGGGGTTGTAAAATGTCTCTGGGTCCTTCTGAGTAAGTCTCAGTGGTGGCTCATGTTAAGTCACATCAGGTTCATCATGACCCTCTGTGATGGCTGGAGGTCAGTGCTGGGTGGAATGGAGGCTCTGAGATTCATCTGTGGCTCTGACCAGCAAGATCAGTGACTCATAATGCAAAATGTGACTGCAGTCTGCACTGGAGATTCCCTTCCAATTCTGCAGTCTGCCTGTGTCAATCATAACTGAGATGAGACCCAGGAGCAGGACCATGAGGACAGGTGCAGAGCCTGTGGGTGCTGGGGCAGTCCATGTTCCCTTCCCCTGACCTCCTGTGGAAATCACATGTGCTGAGAGAGGAAGCCCTGCCCTACAGACCTGCAGCCCTGTGAGGACCCCACTCTCTGACCCATGATCAGCTCTAGGAACTGCACTGGTCCAGAGGACAAAGCAGCCCAGCTCCCTGTCCTCACCTAACACAATGTCATGTGCTCCCTGTCAGGAATTCAAGGCAGGATAAAGACCATATGTGAGGGAATGTGAGTGGTGTTTTCTCTGTGCTTTCCCAGGGTGCTGTGTTAACAGATTTAGAAATGCAGGTTGTGATTTTTCCTGTAAACTTGAGCCAACACAGAGGAATCATGAACATATTGAAATGCTTCACCTCAACCAGTGAGGACTATCCATATGGGGAGGTTTGAAATGAACTCAGCATGAGTAGCTGGAGCAGTTGGTGGCAAAGCCTCACCTAAGGCCACAGTGACAAGGAGCAGGCAAACATTCTCCTACAGTCATGGTTCCTGATATCCATAGTGCTCTCTGCAGACACTTGGAAGCAACAGAGCAGAGGATCCTGGAAACTCCATAGGCCTGTGCCGGTTTATCCCCAGCTGGTTATTTCCCAGGTCCTGAACTGTGCATGTAGGAGTCCATGAACTGGTGAGAGTCTACCAGGTGGCCCAGGACACAGAGGCTGCTGAGCACAACTCCTGATCCCAGGGTCCTGAGGCATGTGTGCAGGGGAAGGAGGACACTGCTGTCCTGCTGTGCTGCCAGCTTGGACTGCAGCTGTGGTACATTGATGTGGGTCCCTCACTGTGAGCACTGCTGCTGCAGAGGTGCCTGCTGAACATGGCCTCTGCTGCCTCCACACCTTCAGGTGGCTCCCTGTGCCCTGTCTGTCCTCACAGGAGTCAGTTCTCCTGGGCCTTTTCCTAGATCATATGGCCACCTGGACAGGTGGTGACTTTCCTCACCTGCTCATCCTCACTTACTTCCCCTATCCTGAGGAAGCTTCTGTGCATGGCTCCTGCCACCATAAGTCTCAGGTACTTCCTCAGTCATCAGGTGTGGCCCCTGTGGAGACTACTGAGGGCACTGATTCAGGAGCATATTGCTGTGTTGTTTATGCTGCATGCACAGCAGCTCTGCTCTGCTCAGCCTGTTGCTGTGAGCTTGGTACTGTTCATGGCTGTGGGGAGTGAGTGTGCTGCTCCTGTCCACTGTGGAACAAGGGCTGGACTCAGTACATAGTGCTGGTCATTTTTCTCTCTTCCTGGATACTTGCTTTCCTGGTGCTTGCTCAGGATCTGGTGCTGATGTTCAAAGGCTCTCCATTGCTGATGTTTCCTGAAGGTGGTCCCCTTGTTATGGAAGCCCCTCATCACTTGTCGTGAGTCTCTCCCATGGTGACTTTGCTCAATGCTGATGTGGCTGCTCCAGATTTATCATGTGGTCCCTGGCCTGACCTCTCTGACTCCCTCTCAGCCTAGTAAACTGTGGGGTATTTACTGGGTTGTTCCTGCACAAACTGGAGTTCCACCTGCTCCCACAGTTCTGCAAAAGCTGACTTAATGGGCTTTAACTCATTTGAATTCACACATCTTCCTATGATGTAGGAACTCAGCTTCCAGTTGTCATTATGGTTTTTCCATTCCTTCACTGTGTTATTTGATTTTATGGGAACAATTGATCAGTGTTTCCTTCAAAGCAGGGCAACAGTCCAATGATGGCTTCAGTGGTCTCAGCAGAGATTTGATAGCTCCTATCTCACAGGCCATTGTGGCCATCAGCATGTCAGATTCCAACAAGACTCGTGCTGTGTGCCGACTCTGCTGTGAACACTCCCAGAGCCCTGCCCATCACAGAGCCATGGAACACACATGTCCTGAGTGGACATGGTGCTGGACCATGACCAGCAGCATCTCTGGCATGGTGTGGGACAGTGCTGTCCTCCTGTGGCATCTCAGATTCAATGATCTGTTTTCAAACAAGTGTGTGAAGTGAGACTCACTGTGCGTCTCTGGCGCCTGCCCTACACCCGCTCTTTCCCATGACTGCCCTGGACTTTTGTAGTTGGGAGACTTTTGATGACTTCTTCTATGTCATTGTTTGAATTCAGTCTGTTTAAATTGTGTATGTCCTCCTGGTTCAGTTTAGGTGGATCACATGTCTCTAGAAACCTGTTGATGTCTTTGAGATTTTCTATTTGGTTGGAGTCTAGATTTTCAAAATAGTTTCTAGTTATGTTTTGTATTTCAATAGTGTATTCGTGATATTTTCTTTTTCATCTTGGATTTTAGTAATCTGAGTTTTCTCACTCCTTCTCTTTGTTAGTATGGCTAAGGTTTTGTCTATTTTGCTTATTTTTTCAAATAACCAAATTTTATTTTGTCAATTTTTTTGATTGTTTCTATAGTTTCAATTTCATTGATTTCAGCTCTGATTTTAACTATTTCCTATCTTCTACTACTTTTGGTGTTGATCTGTTCTTCTTTTCTAGGACATTGAACTGTAGTGTTGTAGGTTGTTTATTTGTTGATTTTTTTCTTCTTTTATTGAATATGCTCCATGAAATAAATTTTCCTCTCAGTACTGCTTTCATAGTGTCCAAGAGATTTTGATATGTTGTATCTTTGTTCTCATTTACTTCTAAGAATATTTTATTTCCCCCTGTTGTCTTCTGTTACCATTCATCATTCAATAGCATATTATTCAATCTCAGGTGTTGGAGTAGTTTCTGTTTTTTATTCTGTCATTTATTTCTAATTTCAATCCATTATGATCTGATAGAATTCAAGGTACTATCTCTATCTTCTTATATTTGCTAACAGTAGTTTTATGGCTTAAAATATGGTCTAGCCCTTGTGTCAAATACTGCAAGAATTTGCAGAGGTGACAGGATCCGGTTCTCAAGGTCGAGGGTAATCAGGGGATTAATGTGCCAACATGGATTAAGTGGTGTGGTAAATTTAGAGTGGTAGGTTGTATCTGTAGGATACAGGTCCCTCAGGGTGTTTATATTTGGAAGTTTATATTTTGTCTTTAAGAAGTGGATCACTCTCTCTCTCCCCTACACCTCTCTCACTGATTCCTCATGGCATTATCCTGAGCATCATTCCTTTTCCAACACTCTTTCATGATGTTCTGCATTAACTTGTGCCTTGAGAATTGGAGTCAGACACATGTGGAATGGACTCTTTTTCCCATAGTGTTCTTGAAAAGTATTTTGACCATAGCAATGCAAATATTCACTAAAATAGAAATAGGCGTGCTTAACAAGGGTCATTAAAACTGACCAGTTCCTGTAGTCCAGAAGATTTTGGAGCTTTATGGAGTTTGTGTGAAGAAAATAGAAAAATTTGAAATAAGAATTGCACCAGTTTTATGCTGCCATAAGTGGAGGGTGATGGTGGTTTTGGTGGGAGCTAAGAGGACCAGAATGTGAATAGGAGTGTGGATAATAAATACTGGGCTTATGAGATTGCAGAGGAATAGTCTATTGGAATGTGGAGTAAAGTCCATTCATACACATTGTGTTCTGACTAGGAAGCTTTCCACATTCTACCCATGTCCTCTGACTATTTGTGAAGGTGAGTTTAAATGTGATGGACTCATTAATTGGGCAAAGGAAATTTAAGGACAGCACAACTTTCAGGAAGGCTTGGATAAGGCTGTCTGCTTTTAGCCACTTTTAGCGTAACGATCAGGAGTAGAAAGCAGAGAAGAGAGATGTGAAAACTTACAGTTATGTTAGACATGTGTGAGTAAAACTGGGGCTATGGAATTTGGGATTGAAGACATGACAGATACTTGAAAATTGCTCATACTTTACACAGAAGTAAGAGAAAAGTTGGGATCATGGCATCTCAGATATGGGCAAGAGCACAGCCATCTCAGGCTCAAGGGTGTAAAAGGAACAATTCCTTGAGAAGAGACCATGTGGACACCCTACTTGCACAGGTGGGAGTGCAGAGTTGTTTCACCATACTCCACCATGGAAGCATGCAAAAGTCACTGTACCATGGTCCAGGAGGCCTGGTGCTACTGCAGATTGTGGTAGACCTGGGGACCAACCACAAGGTGCTGGTTCTGCAGGATTGCAGGATGGTGGGGTGGGAGGAGGTCTTCCATTAAGATTTCTGGGAAGGTGGGAAAGGCCAGAAATTGCAGGGTCAGGGCCCCTACAGAGTCCCTGAGAGGATGATGCATGAAGATGTGAGAAGAAATGTGCAATTCCAGGGGCAATCTCCAAGATATGAGATGCCAGCAACCTGGAATTTAGGCCAAGGAAATCTGCATGAATGAAGCAGAAACAAGTCACAAGCGAGGTCATGAGGGCATCAACTAGCAGTGTCACTGGAGCTGAGAGACATCAGAGCTTGGATGACACAGCAGATGCATTGTACCCAAGTACTGGACATACAACTACAAGACTGTCCAGATGGATTTTGATCTAGCTTTGGACCCATCACTTCAAATAAGAATCAGTTTTCTTTCCTACAGGACATGCTAGAAGAAGAAGCAGTAGAATGAGACAGAATGACACATGAATATGCACCATCCTGTGAGGAACTGAAAGGAGGGGAGGGTTGCTGTGGGACAGGGAGGGACCAGCAGACTCCAAGCTGGAGAGAGAGGTGATCCTGTAACACTCCTGGGGCCTTCTTGCCATGAGGTATAGCGTGAAAATGAAGACAAACAACATTACTGGTGAATAAAAATATATGAAACTGTAAAATATTAGGTATATAACTACTTTGTACAAAAGGAGATATTGAAAACTATATAACATTCTAGAAAAAATATAGCAAAGCAATTTAAGGAAACGCAAGGTCCCTGCTGTAGAAATTTTAAAACTCTGAAACTCTTTTAATTTCCAAATAAAGCTATGGATTTAGAGCACTTCCTATTATAAACCCAATGGAAATTTTACCAAATTAGAAAAATTATTTATAACATATTTTGTATAGAAAAAAGACCCTGAATATTCAAAACAGATTTTTAATTCATTATGTATATCTATAAGATTGAATTCATATTGGTGTAGTTATGCAAGCTTGGACTGTAATTTTCTCCCATTCAGTCCCGTGATTTCCCATTCCCTCCTCTCCTTCCTTCTCCTGGTTCCTTCCTCTGCTCTGTTCATCTCTCTGTTGCAGGTGGGAAATGGAGTGTCCCAAAGCCCCTGCATTTGTGCAAAAGAGTCAGATGTGGGAAGATAAGTCAGAAGCTCTGAAGTCTGGAAGTGATCCTAGTTTGATGTACTAGACAGGCATGAATTGATTCAGGTAAGGTGTGGCTGAGATGGAGAGTACTGAGGATGTCCTGGAGAGTTCCAGCTTCCATAAAGCTTCCAACATTTCCTTGTGCCTGGTGGTCACCATGAGGTGAGCACCTTATTTCCGTTGTTGCCTTCCATCAGGAGGCTCTGCCTCACTCATGTCTAAAGCAGTGGAGTGGGCCAGCAACTGAGTGATCATCTACAACCTGGAGATAGAACAAAGCTTACCTGCTCTATATTGGTCGTGTCAGGTGTTTTCCCACAGGGAAGGAAAGATGACTGTCACAGAAATTAGTACCAGGAGAGGGGTTGATGTATAACAAGCTTATCTATGAGATTCTAAAGTCTTTAGAACTGATTTTTGGAAATAAAATAGAAAAGCCTGAGGATGCAGGATGGAGAAGCCTTGCAAGGTGAAAGCAGGGCTCATGGGCTATTGTGCTGGAGCTCAGAGGGCCAGAAGGCTGATAGGAATTAAAACCATGCTCATGAGGATTCCAAGGGCAATGAGGACTCACTTGGGAGCTGGAATGGAGGCAATTCATGGTGTATTCCAGCAAAGAGCATGTCTCCACTTTCCCATATTTGAGGAGTCCTGTGAGGCTGAATTAAAGGTAATGAACTAGTTAATCTGGTGGTGGAAGATTCAAGGCAGCACAGCTGCAGGAGGTGGTATAGATACTGCTCCTTTTTATGAGTCTGGTCTATGGTGATAATCAGGAGCAGAACACAGAGCATAAGGATTTGAAAACTTGGAGATTAGTCAGAATTGTACATGTAAAACTGGGTATAAGGAAGTTGGGGTTTTTGAAGAGATTACAGACAAAAGGGGATGGTAAGTACTCTACCCAGACAGTAGGACAGATGCCTCAAGGACCCCTCAGGAATTTGCAAGGGTACACCCATTGCAGTGTCACGAGTGTAGAAGGGATATCCCATGAGAAGAGATAGTGGGGCCTCTGCTCACATCAGGGAACTAGGAAGTGGCTTTTCTATGCTCCCTCCTGGGCACTAGGAGACCAGAGAAGCCATGACCCCAGTGGGCTCAGTTCCTGCTTGAGCTTCCTGCATACCTTGGTATCATGCACAGGGTGCTGGTTCTTTTGGAACACACGATGCTGGAGTCAGTTGTTCATTGAGGATTCCATTGTTCCTTCTAAGAAATTCTGGGTGTCCAGTCAATGAGTATAATGGCCAGAATCCCTGTGGTCATCCTGAGGAAAATGATGCTTGTACCTGTGAATGTGAGCCTGAAGATGGAATGGAGACCTCAGAAATGAAGAGATGGCAGTTATGTGCCCTGTCTCCCAAGGAGGGCTGCTGGTTGTGGAGATAGCTAGGATATGGGAGAGGCCATAAGGTCAGCAGTATATAGTACCACAGGGTCAGGCAGGCCAATCACTTAGGAGAACACACCTCTCCTTCTTGTGACCCTGAGGCCACAGTACTGGCTTGCCCAGACAGAGTTTCTTTACTTTCTTTTCACCATCTGTTCTCTCTACGGTCTTAGTCCTCCTCTTTCAAATGGGATGTTTATTGATGCCATTGTGTATTGGATACACGTGACCTGCTTCTGATTTTGAAAGGGTCTGTCAGACAAGTGTTGGCCTTTAGTAAGGTGAGACTTTGAACTTGGCCTTTTAGGAAATGCAGGGAATGGTCTTATTGCTGGTAGTGAAAAGATCAGAGTGTGGCAACATCAACATCAGTCAGAATGGACTACCTGGATGGACCTGTAGGTGGATAAGAGTGCCTGGGAATGTCGTCACTGTCTCCCAGCCCCCTTTTCACTTTCTCTCTTATTCCTGCCCTTCTAGACCTACACTTGTTGCCTCCACCTGCATTTCACCTTGGGGATTTGCCTCACCTCAGACCGAGCATGATAGAGTTGGATGACCATGTACAGACCCTCTGAAACTATCAGTCAGGATGAAATTTCTTACTCTAGGTGAGTCTTGATGTAGTTTGTTCAGAGGGATGTGTTCATTAAGTTCATTGAACGTGTTGTATTGATCACATCTCAACTAAGCAGTTAAATAGATAAATAGATGATTGTTTAAATAATGGCAGGTGAATGACAGATTACAAACAGGGAGACCTGTGTTTGATTATATACACACAGACACAAACATATGGTGAGAAGAGAAAGGCAGGTAAGAAATGAAAGTGATAGAAGATAGAAAGATGATAGACAGGTGATGGATAGACTGGTTGAACTTCTCACAGGTGAACAACCAAAGATCAGTGCCCTTGGTTGAGGTTCTGGTATCTGAAGGACCAACAGGCGGAGGACTGACTGCTTCAAAATTGTGCACATGTGTGGACCTGCCACAATGTCTAGGCATCAAAGAATGGTTACTTCCATGCTACCCATGCATCAAAACCCTAGATGCCCACGTCTCTTACTCACATAATGGCTGCATAGAGTCACAGGCCAGGCCTGGCTCAACCTCATCTTCACGGACACCAGGAAGGGTTGAGCTGGGCTCCAACTCCCACAGGTGTGTGACCTTGCCCTATTCCTGGTCCTGCCTCTGCTGTGGGCACCATGTTCCTTCCTAGGTCCACACTCAGGACACTCACTCCCACTTCAGGGACACATGTGTGAGGAGTGAGCAGTGTGTTCTGTGCACACTGAGTCCAGGTTTGCTGTGGGTTTTCAGATTATTGAGGAGAGTAACAGCAAATTCACTTTGTGGAATGAGCTGAGATGAGGTTTAATGTGGGCACAAGGGTCCCTGAGTCACAGCAGAACTGGCATTTGGGGTCTTGATTGTGAGATATGAGAAGTATTGATCTCCCTACCACCCAGGATCCAGGAGAATCCCCACTGCCCTAAAGACATCCAGGCTGAATCCAGAGAATGCCATAGACCTTGGTAGGTGCAGAGTAGCAGCAGGATCTTGTGGACTCCACTTCCACATGCAATACTACCTGCCCAGGGAAATGTCAGACAATGACAGACCAGGTTTTGGAGAGCACATCAGGGAGAGAACAGGTGGAGATGTGGCCAAGGGAGGAGGGCATGTGGGCAGTCACCAGGAGAACCATGTTGTTAGTAGATGATCCTATGATGACAGCTAAGGACACTTGTGGGAGACTGAGCAACAGACACAGGCTTCCATTTCATGTGCTTTTTTTTTTTTTTTGTTTGTGTGTGTGTCTGAGGTCTCTGGAACACTGGGCTCTGCTCTGGATGTTGAGGCTGCACAATGATGTGAACTTTCACCTGCCCACCCTGGAGAGGAATGAGTACAGGTCAGTGTGTAAAGAGCACCTGGCAGGTTCGTGGGGGTAATGGGTTGAGGTGTCTGAGAGCTGGCTGAGCTCTCCCCATGTGCATTGTCTTCTGCTGCCCAGGGACTGGATGGCTATAGCAGGAGGTAGGCCTGGAGCTCAGGGACACCAATGTGACAATGTTGCAGAATCTGCCTTCCAGGGTTCCTACCCATACAAACACACAGACACAGACACAACAAAACTCCCAGACATACATACACACAGAAGACAAAAATCTATATGTACACATGGACACATAGATTCACACAGGTACTATACAGCCAGGTCTGAGGTCTATGGAGAAAGACATGTCTGACCTCATAAGAGAATATCACAGGATGAGCTGAGTCAGGAAAGACCCCTTGATTCCCCATGATGGGAATGAAGGGATACCCTGATGACGTGGAGAAAAACCACTCACTCCTCACCAAGGCTGCTCTGAAGGTGGCACCTGAGCTCCCTGTGTGCTGAGCACCTCCTGCTGGCCCTAGAGACCCAGCAGGGAGGTTTGTGTCTGGGCTCATACTGAGGTCCCCTCACTGTGTCTCTGACACAGTAATAGGTGTGGGACCACCCGTGTCCTGGGTGATCAGGGAACTCAGCTGTAGAGAGAACTGGTTCTTGGATGTGTCTCTGGAGATAGACACTTGGCTCTTGAAGGATGGGCTGTAGTAAGTGCTACCATCATAATATATTTCCCGTATCAACTCCGGTCCTTTCCTTGTGGGCTGACGGATCCAGTTCCAGCAGTAATCCCTGGTTGTGATGGAGTAACCAGACACAGCACAGGTGAGGGACAGGGTCTGTGAGGGCTTCACCAGGCCAGGTCCTGACTCCCGCAGTTGCACCTGGCACAGAACATCTGGGGAAAAGGACAGGCAGACCCTGTCAGTCACCTCAGTCGCAACCTTCCCAAGGACCCAGTTCTGACACTGGGGACACTCACCTTGGGGAGCTGTGACAAGACACAGGAGAAGACAGAGCAGCCTCATCTTCTGGATAACACCTGCCTTCCAGAGAGCTGAGCTGTGTGTGAGCAGAGAGTTGTGAGCTCCCATAGCCCAGAGGGCATTTGAACCCAGAGCAGGAGGAGGAATTTGCATGCGACTGAGGCTCTTCTTATATCTGGAATGGCTGAGTCCAGGGTGTCCAACTCATTAGTGCTCCTGAGATGTGTCCATCTATTGAACCCAGGTGGAGCTTTACCTGTGATAGGAAAGCAGTTTGTTTAGGGGATGCTGGAAGGCTGTCAGATGTATTGTTGGTGGAACTTCACATTACTGCTGCCATTCTAGAAAGCAGAATGTAGATCAGGAGTGGACCACCCTATGACACAGATATTTCACTCCTCCATATTGATCACATAGAACTAAACTCAGCACACCATGGCTATATAGCCACATCAGTGTTTATAGCAGTGCTTCTCACTATAGCTACATTCAAAATATTCTCAAATGCCCATCAACAGATGAGTGGATTAAGGTGATGTATATACAGAACAGAGTTTCACTCAGCCACAAGGAAGAGTGAAATTAGGGCATTTGCTGGTCAATGGATGGAAATGGAGAATGTCATGTTGAGTTTCATAAGCTAGATTCAGAGGGTGAATTGTCAATTGTTTACTCTGAATAGCAAATTCTAGAACCAAAAAGGAATAAAGACCTGGGATGGATTCTCTGGATCTAGAAGAGGGATCATGGAGTAGAGAAGGCGACTGAGGGTGAGGCCAGAGGTGCAGGAGGTGGGAGGAGAAGAGGAAAGAAATTGACCAAAATACCCTGTGTACCTGCAGGAGGTTCCTCAGTGAATGTCCCCTCATGTTCTCCAAGAAGCACTAACATAAACAAAACCATATAAAGATCTGTTGAGAAAAGAAAGGAGGAGGCATAAAGAGAAGGAGGCAGAGGGAAATGGCAGGATGGAAGTGGAGGAGGTCATACTCCAAGACTGCACCATTATACCAAATCAAATATTATCTATAAATATGAGGCACTAATGAAAAAGAAGTATAATTAAAAACCAAATAGTTCTCTTCAGAGACATCTGCAATTAGTACACAATATGTGCACAGAGAGCTCCCCTGGAAAACTGGTATATGGAGAGGGCCCCAGGAAAAGGCACCCTCTCAACCTGCTCTGTACCTGCTCCTGGGCTGACACTGAGCTCCCTGCCATCCCAGGGCACCCTGCAGGGAGGTTTGTGTCTGGGATCACAGTGAGGTCCCCTCACTGTGTCTGCGGTACATAAGAGGTGGCCATGTCCTTAGTTCTCAGACTGCTCATTTGCAAGAACAGCATATTCTTGGAATTGTCTCTATAGATGGAGCATCTGACCTTCACAAAGTCACCATAATATATGTTAATACTGTGCTCAGTAATAACTGACATACACTTTAGTCCATTTTCTGGAGCCTGGGGGATCCAGTGCATTATATGGCTACAGAAATTAAATCCAGAGGCTGCACAGGAGAGTCGCAGGGACCCACCAGGCTGCACCAGGCCTCCCCTAGACTCCACCAGCTGCACATCACACTGCACACCTGCAAACCCAGAGGCAGCCTGGTCAGGACACTCACTCATCCACTGTTTCTCTCACTCCTGTCCACTCACACACTCAGAATCTCTGTTCTCCATTATCACCTGTGAAAAAGCCACAAGGAAAACCCAGCTGAGCACACAGTCCATGGTGAGCAGCCTGTGTTGAGTCCTGACCACTGAGTGGGATGAGCTGGAGTCCAGGGCTGGGCTCCTGTGCAGAGCTGCATGGTCAGAGTGGGCTGGTTTTCATGATCAGAAGTAGACCCTATTTATGTGTCCTCCTGCTATATAGCAGCTCTGGGTGCAGGCGTCAGTGATGTCTGAGCTGAGAGCAAACTTGATCATGTTGGAGCTGATTGGTGGCATTTTATTCATGAAAGATTAACTCAGAAATAAAACATGTACTTCAAACTGTCCAGAAACATGTACTTGACAGGAAGAGCCCAGCATCTAGGCATGGGACTGTCTCCTGTGCCTCATCTGATCCATGAATCAGCTCAGGACAGGGCAGGACAGGTCTGTTGCTTCTGTAGAGCTCCTTCTTGTATGAAGAATGGGGTGTGGGTCTGCTGCACCCAGTGTTCACCTAAGGACCATGAAGGTCCTGGTGGATGACAGGTCACCTGCAGAATTCTCTGCCACCTCTCAGGTCAATGTCTGCCTCTGGTTTTCCCTCTCCCTCTGCACCTTGTCTAAACTGAAGCTACTGTGTTGATTCATATTAACTTCCAACCTCCCACACTTACTTGGATGCCTATTGACTGTGAGCTCACTGTGCCATTATCCCCACCAGGACAGTGGTGAGTGCAGGGCAGAGACAGGGTCCATGGACCCTCATCCTCCCAGGCATCAGTCTGTGGTGGTGCAGAGGGGGAAGGTCCTCCAGCTGGGACCACAGATGTGGAAAGTTCACCCTCTGCCACTGCTTTGCAGCCCTGAGTGCTGTGGCCCCATGCAGAGGTCTCACAATCCCACTGTCTGCAGCAGCTGCAGCCTCCCAGATGCCAGGAGACTCCCTGCAGCGCACCTGGATCGGTGTATACCCCTTCCTGGAACAAGGTGCTAGACACTCTGCAACCTCCCAGTCAACCTGTGGACACTCCAGCCCTGCCCTCCCTGGTCTCTGGGTCTCTCTGCCTCTGGAGAAGTCTGACTGGGGCAAAGCGAGTGGATTCCAGGCTCTTCTTCCCAAAGTCACTTCTGTTTGTTCTCGGGGTCATCCAGAGCATTGGTTCCTAATCACCTGACCACTGGAAATAGGGCCAGCATGGAGATTGGGTCACATGTCAGATATCATCAATTGGCATGGATCTATGAGGATGGAGCATCAAGTAACACATTAACCACTGGGAACAGGGCATCAGGGCATGGTATAAAATATGAATATCCAAAAATGCTAACTAAAATATCTATAAACAAATAGAAGGAACACAGTGGAATAAACAAATGGAACAGGGGATGGAAAAGGGTAAAGGTGAAGTGTTGGGACACAAAGGGAACCAACTGCACTGAAGGTTTGAATGATTTTGTGATAATAAACTCTAATGTAATGTTGCACTCTAAAACACTAAAAACTGTAACCACTACAGAAGACAGTCTGAGGACTCACCACAGCTGCAGGGCCAGCAGCATGGAATGTGAATCTCTGAGGCAGAGGTCAAAGGTGAGAGTCTGCGGCCACTTCCAAGTGCCCAGGATGACTGAGGAAGGAGGCAGGCCTTACCCAACATGGTCAAGTCATGGAAGTCCTGCAGGCTCTGGCTGGGGACCTGTTACCTTCATCCTTCTGACGTATTGATAAGGATGGTCCAGTGTGTCCTACGTCTCTCTCCACCACAGTGTGGAGCAGATAGGTCCTGTTAACATCCCTGGCAGCTGAGGAAATAGGAGCAGGAAAGTGGTTCAGGAGGGTTGATGAGGAGAGAGACTGTGACCACAGGGCCAAGGAGACAACTGACTCTGACTCTAATGGCCTGGGGTCTGGAGTCTCCTATATTGTGTCCTGCCTGCCCAGGTGAGGCCTCCACAGAAGAAGGCTGGTGACTGGATTGGGCACAGTGGTGGCTGCTTCCTGGGCCAGAGCTCAGCTTTGGCAGTGGTGGAGGAAATACTGAGTCACCCTTCACAGCTCCAGGCTGAAGGTTCCTCAAACACCTCCCTGGGTGACTCTCAAGACTCCTCTCAGCACCTCCCAGGACTGTTACAGACAGTTCAGGTGTAGGGACACCTGGAGCCTCACGCAGGATCTGGGCACATAGTCTCCTGTTCTCTGGTGCCAGGTCTGGCGTGAGAAGATGTTGGCAAGATAGGGCTTCAGAGTGGGCTGTTTAGAGGAACCTCTGCCCATCTCTAGGGCTCAGCTGCTGTGATGACACAGCCCGGCTGCCTGTCCCACCTGAGGAACCTGACCCTGATCCTCAGCAGCACACCTTCCAGTAACAAGCAGCAAAAGTGCCAGAGGACCTGTTCTGACTCAGGGATTCCTTGGGAGTCAGAGGAACAAGAGTCTGAGGTTCATCAGGTGTCCAGGTCACCAGCTTAGAACTAGTTCCTTGTTTTCTGTACAGAAATTCCAAAGGAAAGCCTTAATGAGGGAATCCCACAGATTCCTCCCCTGAGTTAATGGGAATAGACTCAGCAGGGTCCTCTGAGCTTCTTCAGTATGTGATCCTGGTGACCACAGAGGAGACTCTTCAGCCACAATAATAATGCTCTGCATGCTGCTCATGTGAAAATGTACCTGCATCAAGGTATGTAGTGCATGGAGTCTGCAGAGTCAGAGTGGTGAGAGTGGACACGCTTCTCCTGGTCCTGAATTTTGAGGAACTGTTTCAGGTTACCTCCATTCAGGATGATGATGACCCTGGGATTGTCACAAGTAGGCTTTATGAGCTTGAGGTCAGGCCTTGAAGGCCCTCATTTCTCCAGTGCTTTGGACATGATTGGTTACTGGACTTTGTCAGATGCTATTTCTGCATGTGCTGAGATGATAGCCTGACTCTTGTCCTAAAATCTATGTATGTGGTGAATCACATACTAGTACCACATTATTGATCTGCATCTGTTGAACAAACCTTCCTACCTGTGGAGAAACTCTTGTGATCATGGTGCTACACCTTATATGCTCTGGAATGCAGTACGCCAATATTTTATTAAGGAATTTCACATCTTATTTCATCAGAGATATTCGTCTGCAGTCCTCTTTCCTGATGAGTGTTTGTTACGTCTGATATCAGGGTGATGCTGGCTTTATTGAATAATTTTTTAAGTGTTTTCTCCTTTTCAATTTCTTGGAATAATATGAGGAGGTTGAACTAATCTCCTCTTTAAAGTTCTTTTAGAATCACCTGAGAATCCATCTGCTTTGGGGTTTTACTCTCTTCAAAGGAATGTAATGGATGTTCAACTTCATTGCTTAATGTTTTTCCATTTAAGATTCCTATATTCTTGTGTTTCAGTTTGTGTACTGCACCTGTGTTTAGAATATTGTCAGTGTTTTCAAGTTGTCCTAGTTTACTGGAGGAAAATTTTTCAAAATACATTGTAATAATCTTCCAGGTTTTGGAAGTGTCTGCAGCAAAACCTTCTGTTTTATCTCAAATTTTGTTTATTTCGGTCCTCTGATTATCTGTTATTTAGTTTGTCAAGAGCTTATCAATCTTCTTTCTGTTTTTGAAGAACCAGCTTTTTGTTTCTGTGATTCATTTCTATGGTGAACTTGGTCCTTGAAATTCCAGCAGAGCAATCAAGCAAAAAAAAAAAAAAAAAAAAAAAAGGAAATTAAATGGTGACAGAGGAAATGAAAAATTCTGAGTATGTCTGCTTGTTTGTGATATTATCCAAAATCTAGAAGGACCATTATCTCCATCAGAATGCTTCTCAGTCTGTTAAACGACTTTAGCAGTATAGTCAAGTACATCATGCATACATAAATTAACCACTCTCCTATATTTCTAAAATGAGTTGACTGAGAAAGAAATCAGGAAAAGAATCCCATTAAAAATAACCTTTAAAAGCACTTGGACAAAATCCCAATGAGGAGGTGAAAGAGCTCTACAATGGAAGCAATCAACACCCAGGGAGAAATTGAAGACCTTAAATAGGGAAAGACCCCATGTTCTTCTACGTCAGAATTAATTTTGTCAAAGGTCCAATCTACCATAAATATTGCTCAGATTCAATGAAATCTACAACAAAGTCCACGATATTTCTCAAAGCACCAGAAAAAAAGCCCCTAATATTTGTGTGGAGAAATTGCAGACACACAATACCCCAAGTAATCCTGAGCAGAAAGGTGGATGCAGGAGATATGACACTATCTGACCTCACATTGTTTGACAGAGCTTTAGTACCTAAACAGAATGTTCCTGGCATGAAACAGACATGAAGACCAATGAAATAGAACAGAAGAGAAAGAGAGCAACCCACAAAAGTGCAGTTATCTGGCATTTGACACAGTTCCCATAATCTTGTTAAAGAAACAGCCTTTTCAATGAAAAGAACTGAGGAAACTGGGTATCAATATGGAAAAGAATATAATAGATCACTATCTCTTACCCTAGAAAATCTCAATACAAAGTGGACCAGAAATCTAAAATTAGACTTGAAAACCTGCAATTGTTAGAAGCAAATTCTATATCAACCCTCCTGTGTAATGGCAGATGCACCCTCTTCATCAATCAGGTTACTAAGTTGCAGTAAATAAAACCAAGAATTGTTAAAGAGGATAGTATGCAATGAACAGCTTCTGCACAGCTTTGGAAATAATCAAGAGTGTGAGGAGAGAGAGCCTTCAGAATGTAGATATTTTCCACTTGCTTCCAAATAGGGCATTAATATTTCAGAATGTATGAAGAACCCCAAACACTTAATGACAAGACCCAAATAACCCAATAAATAAAAGAGAAAGACCAAAACAGACACTTCTCAAAAAAAGAAACACAAGTGTCCAATAAATATAGAAAAGCATCCTTGATATTCCTAGTAATAAAAACAAAATCAAAACTACACTGATATTTCCTCTCACTGCCATCAGAAGACAGTCATCAAAAGCACAAATAATAATTGCTTGCAAAGATGTGGGAAAGAAATACATGGATGTATTGTTGGTGGCTCTTCAAATTAGTGCTGCCATTCTAGAATGCAGAATGGAGATCAGGAGTGGACCACCATATGACCCAGCCACCCCACTCCTCAGTATTTATCCAAATAAACTAAACTCAGCACACCATGGCTATATAAGTATGTCAGTGTTAGGGTAGTGCTTCTGACAACAGGTATATAATGAACGTTCCCAGTAACCCATCAAGGGATGAATGGATAAAGGAAAGGTGGTGGACATGCAGAATAGTTCTTCTCTGAGCCACAAAGAAGAGTGAAATTAGAGCCTTTTCTGGTCAATGGATGGAAATGGAGAACGTTATGCTAAATTTGGTAAGCCAGATTTAGAGGATGTAATGGCAAGTGTTTATTCTCAAATGCAAGTTTTAGAAAAAAAAAGTTTTAGAAAAGAGAGCTGGGAGGAATGCCCTGGGACTAGAAGAGGGATTAGGGAGTAGACAAGGTACAGAGGGTGAGGTCGGAGGAGCAGGAGAAGGGAGGGGAGGAGGAATGAAACTGACCAACCCCCTGTGTTCCTGAGGAGGTGCCTCAGTGAATGTCCTCTTCATGTCCTACAAGATGAACTAATGCAAACGAATCCACAAAAAGAATATTTTGAGAAAAGAAAAGTAAAAGTGTAAGGAGGAAGGGTAAAGAGGAGGAGGGAGAGGGAAATGGCAGGGATGGAAGTGGAGGAGGTCACACTCCAAGACTGCAATTATGTCAAAATGAAATGCAGTATCATTTATAATGATGAGGCACCAATTAAACAAAAGATATAAATTGAAAGCCAGAAATGCTTTATTCAGAGAGTCATGGATTAATAGGGAAAATATGTCCAGAGAACTCCCCTGGGAAGAGGGTACATGGAGAGGTCCCCAGATGCAGGAAACAAGCACCAACCACCTCTGAACCTGCTCCTGGGCTGACCCTCCCTGTGTGCTGAGCACACCCTGCCGGCCCTGCACACCCTGCGGGGAGGTTTATGTCTGGCTCACACTGAGGTCCCCTCACTGTGTCTCTGGCCCAGTAGTAGGTGGCCGTGTTCTGGGCTCTTGGACTGCTCATTTGCAGGTAGAGTGTGTTCTTGGCATAGTCACTGGAGTTGGAGAATTGGCCCTTCCCTGATGCAGCTTATTTATTGTAGTAAGTACTAGTTTTGTTCTTTGTAAGAGCAACTCAAACCAGCCCCTTCCCTGGAGCCTGGCAGACCACATCCATGTAGAAACCACTTGACCCAGCCGCTGAACAGGACTGTCACAGGCCTCCCCCAGACTCCACCAGCTGCACCTCACACTGCACACCTGCAAACACAGAGGCAGCCTGGTCAGGACACTCACTCATCCACTCTTTCTCTCACTCCTGTCCACTCACACACTCAGGATCTCTGCTCTTCATTAATCACCTTTGAAAACAGCCACAAGGAAAACCCAGCAGAGCATACTCTCCATGGTGAGCAGCCTCTGTTGAGTTCTGACCACTGAGTGGGATGGGCTGGAGTCCAGGGCTGGGCTCCTGTGCAGAGCTGCAGGGTCACGGTGGCTGGTTTTCATGAGAAGAGGGAGGCCCTATTTGCATGTCCTCCTGTTATAGAGCAGCTCTGTTTGGAAGCCCAGGTACAGCATCACTAAGAGTAGATGGGAGTGTCATGGGCCAGCGTGGTGGACAGAAAAGTATTCAGAGATTAGAATTTCTTCTGTGATATTTTCTCTTTGCATTTACCATCCTGATTTAATTAATTAATTAATTTATTTATTTATTCTAATTTGTTTTATTTGACAGTAGAAAACATTTATGCATTTTGATACATCATACATAAATGGAGTCCAATCACTCATTTTTCTGATTGTACATATTATAGCATCATATTGGTCACAGTCATATATGCCAATGATACAATAATATCTGTTTCATTCTTCTATTCTGAATTTATTTTTACAGTCCCCTAAATATTAGAAGGAGGTATCAGTGTTTACTGCATGGCACAAATGTAAAATCACGTAAGAAGTATGAGTGCTGCTCACCTCTGTCAAACTCCAACAGCTCCTGTCTGGCAAGAATGGCCCAATATATGTTGTTTGTTCTGACCCTGCACAAAACGACTCACCTGACTCTAATCCAGCTCCTAGGTGCACACACCTGGTGAGTTCCTCAGAAACCATTCTGCATTGGAAATATCATATGAATCATTCAACTCTGGTGCTTCTCCACAGCAGCGATGCATCCTGCCTCAGAGGTACCTGCAGTGGGAAGGCTGTCCCTCCCTTTGAGGGCCTCCTTCAGCTCTGGAGAATCCAGATTGGCAGAGAAGCATCAGGTCCACATGCTGCTGCTCTCTGTGGTGGGCACAAGGGTCACGTGTGGGCAAGGAGGAATCTAACCTCTGTCCTCACTTTCAATTGTCATGAGCTGAGTGCACATGGGACCACATGTAATAGCCCCCTATGTGAGAGGCCTGGGAGAAGGACCAGTCAGTGTCCTCATGGACCTGGTGCCAAGTCCAGGTTCAGGCTCAGTTTCCACCACTGCATCTGGCCCTCTTTGTTCTCCACACCTGCGCTTTGGACTCTGTCCCAGTAACATCAGGCAGTCTAAGCTCTTGTGGTCTGTGGAGTGAACCTCAGCTCCAGAAATGTAGACCTGGCCCTTGGTCTCCTGTCCATTGTCACAGGTAGTGGCCGTGATGGTCTCTCTCATGTTGGATGCAGTGACAGGGGCACAGTCCCTGCTAGGTAGACAGACAGTTCCAGGCTCCACCTGTGTTCCCATGGTGATTTGTCCATGGTCAGCACATGTGTCCCTGAGGGTGAGAGAGGGGCAGGACAGGCCCTGGCCATGGGGCTTCTGCTGAGTGAAGGAGACTGAAGCTCTGGGAGAATCCAGCCCTCTCCATGGTTCCCATTATCCACACCCTTAATCCTCCTTCTCCAGCTTAGGGAATGTGTTGAAGAAGACTGATTGAATGTTACAGGTGGTCATGGTGAGGAAGGATTTTGAAAATATTGCCAGGGTTACCCTAGCCTTAGGACTACTGATACTAACTTTTGTTATTTAACATCTATCATTCTCTCTCTCTCTCTATCAACCATCCATCCATCATCCCTCATATGTATGTTAACTATCATCATATTTTAAAGTTTCTATTGTGTATGATGCATTACTTGGTCATTTATCTCTATCTATAAAATATCATTTATCCTCCATTTGTTATCAGTCTTCTTATTTGCAATCTGTCTATCAGGTTTATCTGTTTCTATCCTCCTTCTTCTCCTCCTCATCATTATCTGTGACCTATTTGTCCCTTTATGCTCTTGTCTTGCAATTCTCCTGGACACACAGCTATCTGCCCATAATGGTGCTGCACTGCCTTCCTCAGCATGTTCATGTCATCCACAGATGGGGAGAACAAGTGACCCTGGGCCCTTCTCCCCAAACCCTGTGCCTGAGTGGTTCCACCATGGGTCCACATGCTCCTGGGGTCATGTTCCCAGAACAGGATTCTGTAGGGTGCAGACCTTGTGTGAACAATGGGGAGGAGGTGCATCTATACTCAGCATGGTCTGCCCTTAATCCCCACTGTCCATGTCATCTGAATGAGGATCAACTAGAGGTCCTCTCAGATCTTGAGGAAGCCCAGCAAGCCCACATCTAGGCAAAACACTGCAAGGCTTAGCAACAGCAACTCACAGGAGAGGGAAGTAAAGGCCCTTAGCAGGGGAAAGGAGAAGTCAAGAATTTGAATTTTAAATGACCTGACATTATATACATGAACAGGTAAAGAGTCCATCCTGAGTGATAAAACTGATAAACTGGGAAAGTCACAAAATACAATATTAACACACCAAATCTTAACATTTATACATTGAAAGCAAACATAAATAATCAAGAAACAATCCAATTCAAAAGGACTAAATAATTATCTAGGATTAGATAACCAAAATAGGGAAATACTCTGTAAGGAAAATCATAAAAAACTGTCCAAAGAAATTGAAGAGGAAAGAGACAAAATGAAAAGTCATCCAATGTTCATGGATTGGACAAAAATATTGTAAACTCACACTTCATGAAACCACTTGCAGATTCAATGTAGTCTTTGCCCAAGTTCATTTCACATTTTTAATAGAAAGAGAAAGCATAAAACTACAATCCACAGGGAACCAAAGGACCCTGAGCAGCCCAAGCCACCTTCCCTCCCCCAAAAATGCCTGATCTCATCTTAACCTTGATGTCAACATGTACCATTCTGTGAGTGGAGCCAGACCACTGACTCTGCAGTGAACCAACACACAGACCAGAGGGGAAAAAGAGGACAGGGTGCAGCCCCCACACATGCAGTCCACGGGCTGTGGGAAAAACTGCCAGGCAAAGCCATTGGAGGAAAGATGGTTGTTACTGAATAGCTCTGGGAAAACTGGATGTCCACAAGGGAGGAAGAAAGTAGAATCCTAACTCTCACCAGTGCTAATTCAAGACTTGCATATAGGTCCTGAAATGTGGAAGACCTAGAAGAAAACCTGGGAGATGCTGCATAGTGCTGCTACAGGAGGAGAGTTTGCGTAAGTACCTTAGAGCTAAGGCCATAAGAGTGAAAGTGCACATGTGGCTTCATCACACTACAGGACTCTCCACAGCAAAGTACACTAGAGTGAGGATTAAAGCAACACAGTAGCAGAAAAATTATCTGGAAGCCTGTTCCTCCAACAAGGGACAGAAATGCCGATTGAGTGTGAAAAGTTCATTAACCAAAGACAACACATAGAAGAGTCCACAGCTGGCTGCACTTTGGCAAATTGTATGCATACACACCTCCCTAATAAGCACATAGACCTGACCACAAAGAATTTTTTTATAAAATGCTCAATATCATGAATCACCAGGAAGATGCAAAGAAGACCACAATAGAATTTCAACCTTACCAGGTGGAACAGGTGCTTCTAAGGGGCAGAAGGTAACAGATTCTCACACTTGGAGGGAGTCCTGGAGTTCTTGATGACAGCTAGGAATGTAGACTAGCAAGGTGGTCATGGAGAAAACTGTAGAGATTAAACCTAAAATCAGTTCTACACATGATGCATTCACCCAGGTTTAAACTTAGGAAACAGACCTTGCTGCACACTTATGAGCACAAAGCATATTATGAAATCAGCAAAGGCTTTCAAGGGGTAGGTGGATGAGGGAAATGCACCATTTCCTGACCAAGAAATATTATATAACCAAAAGCATGGCATCCTGTCCCTCCTGGTCATGGGCATGGACCTGGATCACATGGACCTAGCTGACCTAAGTCAGGAAGAGGGAGGCCATCACCACCCCAGCATCATGTGGGGAAGCTACTGCATCAGTCTCCTGGACAGAGAGAGGATCAGTGACCTCTGGAGATGGGAAGGTGCACGAAGGTTGAGGGTGGGGGTGGGTGGTGAGAACCACATGCAGAGAGGGCCTTGTCCTGGTGCTCTGCAGCTCACATGCACCTGTGACCACAGCCAGGCTGTGCTTCACAGTGACTGCAACACAGCAGCTGGAGGGCTCCCAACACCAAGGGGGTACAGGTGGTCGACGGCTGGTGTGCACAGCCTGGGTCCATCATGGCCCCCTCCCCCATGTGTCAGGGTGCTGTCCTCTGCCTCACAAGGACTGGGTTTCAGTGTAACTATGAAAATACAGCTGGAATGGCCAGTCGTGTGTCTGATGGAGAGAGAGGCTGACATTCTTAGTGGTGTTGATGATCACACACCATCGCATGTGAAAGACAGCAGCATACAACCCATCACTGCTTATTCAGGTCCTTCAAAGTGTATTCAACTGTCAGATCCCTAAATCTAATTTACTTAATTAGGTGTAAGTATGATACACATAAAACTAGGTTTAAACAATCAAATATGAACTGTGTACAAATGAAGAGCTTCGTATTATGGAAAGTGATCCCAGCATCCATCAAGGCTCAGGAAGGACCTGAGCGAGGCACCCAGAACAAGTTCTGAGGTTTCATCAAGGCAAAGGAGATAGAATCTCAATAACTGGGGAGACTATACCATTCATAATCTACCCTATTAATGCAGATTGGGATCATTTTGGTTTTTGAAACACCAACAATTGTACAATGTAAACATATAACAAAGGAAAACCATTGAATTTGTGTTTAGTATGAAAAAAATAGATAATGAATTGAGAGGATGAAGACAGGTGGAGACATTTAAGGCATACAAGATAGACAGGAACAGCGTCTGTTATAGAAATGTGTTCATGTGTCTATGAACATGAACCACACGACTCTGTATTCATAATGCATCCCTAATATGTTTAAAGTGATTAAAACATGGAATTATTACTGATAGAAACAGAAGTGACCTGCATTGTTAGAAAATGTACTACGGTACATTATAAATTACTTACAAATTTCATATTAAAAATCACTACCATAGTTCTCAACCAGCACATATTTTTCAAAATACTCAAAATGACTTAATTTTCTGGAAAGAACCAGGAGTATCTTAGGACAATCTGGAATATACAAATTGATGATGCTCATCCTCATCCAGACTGGAGCTGGACTCTCAGGACAGTTTGGCAGTTAGGTGAGCAGGAACAGAGCCCAGGGCATCCCTCTTTGCATCCCTGCCATCCAGCCAAAGGATTTTAAACCCTGAAGGCTGAATCTGCCTCTCCCCAGCAGCCAGCGGCCCTGGTCTTCTCAGACTCCGGATCACTTTGCAACAATTGGGGCACAGGGTGTCTTCAGGATCCTGCAGCTTGCATAATCCATTAAGAACTCACCACCCTCCCTCTGGATCTTTGCCATGGAAGCCCCTTTCTCTACAAGATTTGCTCAGATCACCCCTGTCCACAGACTATGCACAGATATCTGAGGAGTGGCCATCTCTTCCCTTTGGAGCCCTTGGTGTGATGTGTGGTGTCACAGAGGCACATCATGAGTGTCAGATAGATCATGTACACCAAAGTTCCATGGATTATGACCAGTTTTGGGTTTTGTGTTGGCAATTCTCAGCTCAATTTTATTTACTCTTTGGAATAGAAGATACCTTGTGCCTGCTGACAATGGCTACAGAAGACCAGCTGCATCCACGTTCTCTAACACCTGATGGCAGCACAAGGGACTGTTCAATATCATGTGACAAAACTAACTGTCCCCTGTCCTTGTCAAATGTCCCTTGTGGCTGGAATCTCTGGTACAAGTGAGCTCTGACATCTGTATGTGCACAGTGCACAGATCAGTCACAGGAAGGTCACAGGAGCACTGCAATGGGAGGGGCCCTGGGGCAGGAAGAATATGGAGACCCTTCTCAGGGTGGAGGGAATGTCCAGGGCCATGAAATGTTCACACGCTCACGTGATGGCACCTACATTTCATGTCATTGCACAGAAAGTGTCATCATCAGACCTGATTATGCAGCTTGTGCTGAGAGGGGGGATTCCAGAAACCCCTACCTGGACAAGGAGAGCTGAGTGATGTCCAGGAAGAGGAACACTGTGTAGACCACCATGACTGGAGCACATAGTAGGAGCTGCCTGGTAAGAGGGCTCAGGACTGGGGCCAAGTTTCTCTCCCCGCTGAGCACTGGTTACTGGGTAACCCTGAGCTCCCTGTGTGCTGAGCGTCCCCTGCTGGCCCTGGCCTCCCTGCAGGGAGGTTTGTGTCTGGCTCACACTGAAGTCCCCTCACTATGTCACTGGCACAGTAATAGGTGGCTATGTCCTGGGTGGTCAGGGAGCTCAGCTGCAGAGAACTGGTTCTTGGACGTGTCTCTGGAGATGGACGCTCAGCTCTTGAGGGAAGGGCTTTAGTAAGTGCTACCATCATAAAATATGAGCCCCCTCCACTCCAGCCCCTTCCCTGGGGACTGATGAATCAACTGCCAGTAGTAATAGCTGGTTGTGATGGAGAATCCAGACACAGCACAGGTGAGGGACAGCATCTGTGAGGGCTTCACCAGGCCAGGTCCTGACTCCTGCAGCTGCACTTCTCACAGGACATCTGGGGACAAGGACACGGAGACCCTGTCAGTCACCCCAGTCACAACATAGCCATAGACCCAGCTTTTACCCTGGAGTCACTCACCTTGGGGAGCTGTGACCAGGCACAGGAGAAGACCCAGCAACCTCATCTTCTAGACCACACCTGCCTTCCCAGAGAGCTCAGCCCTGTGTGAGCAGAGAGCTGTGAGCTCCCACAGCCCAGAGGGCATTTGAACCCAGAGCAGGAGGAGGGATTTGCATGTGGCTGAATCTCTTCTTATATCTGGAGAGGATGAGACCAGGCTGCCCAGGTCCTTATTGCTCATGAGATGTGTCCCTCCCTTTTACCCAAGTGAAGCTTCACCTGTGACAGGAGAGTATTTTTTTTTTCTGCTTACTGGAAGCATGTGGAACAGCGAACTATTCTTTCTCAGCCCAGCACCTTCCCCAAGGACCCTGCTCCCTTTCTGCTGCCCAGTCTCACTCCTTTTCTCTACTCAGGGTATTGGTGTTGTGTCCTGAGTGCTGAGCTCAGTAGTCTGTTGCCTTCTCCCCCACTGCCCTCTGCTGGGACATGGCCCTTGTGTCCCTGGAAAGCATGTGACACTGTCAATTTGGTGGTGTTACCTTGGTGTGGCCTTTCTCACTCCAAATGTGCTGTGGTCAGTATAAAGTCAGATGTAGATGTGGGTGACCACAGAGGAGTTAGACCAAAATTGACTGAACAAGACTTTATTGGAGTTTGTGTCTGGGGCAAGATTCACCAGTCCTTCAGCGTGAAGGCCAGGGTATAAGGCCAGGGATTCCATGCTGTGGACCTGTTGGGGCCATGTTTTGTAGTCCCAGACAGGTGGGAGCAAGCTTGAGGTTTTAGTGTCCCCCTGGTGTTGGATGGGCTATCCGTTGATTGACAAGTGCTTGAGAGACTCCTCTAGGGTTACCTGCTGGCAACTGATTGGTTTTTGTTTGACATGCTCTGGCCTCCTGATTCCCAGGCCGCTTGATGCCCCATACCAATTCAACTGCTCAGATCTCCCTAAGAGTCAGGACACACCAGAACCAGAACCAAGGAGACTGTACGCAAGGTCTGCTCTGACCTTTATCACATATGTGATGGTGAGCATGTGAAAAGAGAAGGAGGCAGTCTCTCCAAGTTGGCCAATCCCCAGAGGAGCTGTGCATCTGAGATCTGAGTGTTTCCCTCTATGTCCAGCTCCCTCTTAATCTGAAGAGAATTCCCTGGATTCTGCCTGTCCAGCTCTCTGTAGATCCTGGTTTGGAGAGTCATTCACAGGAGACCCAGGTCCAGGGCGCTGCAGTCCTAACTCTCAGCAGTGATGGACAACTTCCTGTCAACTGCAGTCCATCCTCTCCACAAGTCTCACCTGGAAATGTGTCTACAGACCCAGGGGCAGCCCTGCTCTGGTACCAGGGAGTGGTGTCCTCTCTCCTTCATCCTCAGGATGGAGGGTGGAGGGAATAATGGGGACACTCTGGTCCCAGGGAAGACGAGGTTCAGGGCAGATCAGTTAAAATGCTGCCAACAAAATCTGTGTCCACTTCACTGGTGGGCTTAGGACAAGACCATACTGTCTGGACTCGGAAAACACCTGACCAACTGCAGTGGTCTTTCCTGGCTTATCTCTGTAATCTCCATGGTACTCTCCTGAGCAGCCTCTTCCTATGCAGAGCACAGTGAGCATGCCTGAGGAGCTTCCTCCTGCAGGTGAGCACAAAGTCTGGGTCCTGTCCTCTCCTGGACCCAGGTGCTGCCCTTTGCTGGATCCTGTGTGAGGGCAGGGACCATCCAGGGGAAACCAGACCCCACGTGCTCAGTCCAGAGACTGAGCCAGAGCCAAGAGGTGCTGCATCTGTCCCCCTCCTCAAGCGACCCTGCAGCACCCTGCAACACAGGTACCTCAGGAATGATTCCTAATTTTATTACTAGGAGGTTGTGAGTGATGAGCTCCAGGGTTGTGTCAGATCCCTCTGAAGGAAGTGACCAGGACAGCACCTTAACCCAGCCCTCTGTGCCTAGCCATGATATTGACACCAGCAGGACACTTCAGCCCTCCACTTGACAACTGTGAGTAGCACCTCAGGCTAATGAGCTTCATGTGCCCATTTTATCAAGTATTAACTCTGCAATCTCATGATGCTCAATCTTATGGCCTGGAGGTCATATCAAGGTCCTCTGAGTTTATGCAATCTGCAAACAAAAAGGTGCTAAACCTTCTGAGTCTGAGTGTCTGCTGATCATCATTATTTAAATAAAATTCTAATACAGGCCATAGGGACAAAGCAGGGCCCAGGGCACTCATTATCTCCCATGACATTCCCAATGTCACAATGGTGGAGTCACTAAATCCACTTCTTAGCACAGGCTGCACCTCTGAGATCCATCATTCATGGTGGGGAAATTACACCTGATCTCTCAGCACTGCTGCAGGTCCACAGTAGGTGGTCATTCACTGCAGCCACCTGCTGAGCATTGGCTGTCCTGGAGGTGTTGCTCCTGCTAACAGAACAGACTCTAGTCTACCAGCCTCTTCCCAGGCCCACTGCCCCAGTCTCTGGGAGCCTCCCTCTGCTCTGTGCACCTTGGGGATGACTGTTTAGTTTAGAATTGTGAGACAAGGGTTCCTATCTGTCTGTGCCTGACTGATGACACTCACTTGTGTCCTGAGGTTCCCCTGTGTTGTCCCAAAGGAGAGTCACCATGGTTAATGGCTGAGTAGCATTCCATGATTACTCAGGTTCCCCTTCTCCTGGTGAGAGCACAGGTCGCTGCTGTACCCTGGCTGGGGTGAACAGCAGTGCAGTCAGCATGGGGTGGAGGTGGGGGTTCCTCCTCCTAATCAGGGAACAGGAGGCAGAGCTGTGGATCTTGTTCATCACTCCCTGGACCAGAGAGTACTAACTGTTTCTCAAGCACAGCTCAGGTGCCTCACCTTCTTGAGATTCAGGACCAGAGCCAGTCCTGGTATCTCACAGCAGAGAAGAGAGTCAGGGGCTTTGGGAAGAGAGGCTTCCTTCTGTGTGCACACTCCCCTGCGTCCACCCTCTCTTCCTGCTCATCCCCTGACTAGTCCATCCACAGACGTGTGCAGGAGAGGACCGTCCTGGACTGTTCCAACCTGGCACCAGGAAAGAGTCCTTTTGACACAACCTCTCAACACTCCATCTGCGGGACAGATGCACCTGAGTTCTGAGAGACAACAATAAGCTTCTCTATGTATTTCATGGTAAAATGCAAGGAAGAAGTACATGATTTCTGTCTCTAATATAAATGTAATACACACCAAATTGTGTATTCAAGTTTTGTTACATGGTAACTTATGACCCACAACGTCACTGCAGTCATTCTCTTACTGAGCGCTAACCTGCTGCTCCAAGGGAAATGCAGGGCTGATTCCTGCTGGTCACTGGTCACATGTGAAATGGCACCTTGGGTCATAGAGGTCCTTAAAATCTATTCGGTTTATTAGGTCCACCTACATCTCCTTATGCAGGACTTGCAAGGAATAAGAAAAAGTCTTTCCACATTCTTCCTGTCTCTTGAAGGCACTGAACGCCCAAGATCAACTTTCTCATCCTGAGGTGTGACAGAAGCATCCTGATGTGAGGAAGTTTCCTGCTTAGCCCGAGTTCAGGGCCATGTATAGTTCAGCCTCCTCTTAAAAGGTCGCTGTTTGCAGCATTTTTTTAAAATTTATTGCAGGAATCCAGTAATCCAGGCACTCCATATATCTACAGGGTCGCCACACCCAATTGGAGTGTGTCAACACTTTTCAGAGCACCCTGTGTCTCAGAGCAGGTGATTGTCTCCCTCTTACTATAGTCATCAAATTTTTACTTCATTAACCTTGAGATTATGGCCAACATGATGTGAGGTGTCCCCCAAAAGTTCATATGTGATACAATGCAGGAAGTTTCAGAGGAGAAATGATTAGGGTAAGACCTTAACCCAATCGGTGAATTAATCACTGATGAATAAATGAAGTGGTAGGAGGTGGGCAATGGGGCATGACTATGGGGTATACATTTTGTATCCTGAGTTCTTCTAATGTTTTGAACATGAAGGGTGCTGTATTATGTCAAGTACTTTTTCTGCATCTATTGAGATTATTATATGATTCTTGTGCTTAAGACTATTGATAAGATGAATTACGTTTATTGGTTTCTCTATGTTGAACCAACTCTGCATCCCTGGAATGAACCCCACTTGATTGAGGTGTACTCTCTTTTTTGTTTTTGTGTGCGACTTGCCAGAATTTTATTGTAAATTTTTGCATTTATGTTTGTCAGGGATATTGGTCTGAAGTTTTCTTTTCTTGATGTTCCTTTGTCTGGTTTTGTTATCAGGCAATGCTAGCCACACAGAACGAGTTTGGAAGGGTTCCTTCCTTTTCTATTTCATGGAGTAATTTTAGAAGTAATGGTGCTAAATCTTCTTTGAAAGTCTTCTAGAACTCAGAATATACATAAGTCAAGCTCCTTCCTATGCATCAGTAATGAATTCATTAAAACATTAATAAACAACACTACCCCATTCACAATCACCTCAAAAAACTCAAAGACTTGGGAAAGAATCTGACAAAAGAGGTGAAAGACCTCCAGAATGAAAACTACTGTACACTAATAAATAAAATGAAGAAGACCTTTGAAGTTGGAAAGGCCTCCCATGCTCCTGGATAGGCAGAATTAATATTGTCAAAATGGCCATACTACCAAAAGCATTTTAGAGATTAAATGCAATTCCGATTAAAATCTCAATGACTTTCTCCATAGAACTACAAAAGGCAATCATGAAATCCATTTGGAAAATAAGAGACCCAGAATAACCAAAGCAATCCTTAGCAAAAAAAAAAAGTGGAGAAAGAAGCATCAAAAAATCAGACCACAAACTATATTACAGTGCTAAAGTAGTAAAAACAGCATGGTATTGGCACCACAACTGACATGTAGACCAAGGGCACAGAAGAGAAGTCAGAGAGACAAACCCCCATCAATACAGGTATCTCATACTAGACAAAGGTGCCAAAAAGTTTCACTGGAGAAAAGAGAGTGTATTCAAAAAATGGTGCTAGGATAAATGGAAAGCCAAATGTAGTGAAGTGAAATTAAACCCTTCTCTCTCACCCTGCAGAAAAATCAACTCACCATGGATCTAACACTTAGGCAGTAGAACAGAGACCCTGCAACTACTAGAAGAAAACATAGGCCCAAATCTTCACCATGTTGGCCTAGAATCTGACTTCCTTAACAAGATCCCTAAAGCAGAAAATTTAAATAGTGAATCAGTAAATGGGATAGATTCAAACTCAAAAGCCTCTTCATGGCAAAGGAAACAGTTAATATGGTGAAGAAAGAGACTACAGACTGGGAGAAAATCATTACTACATGCACCCCAGATAAAGTATTTATGTCCAGTGTATATAAAGAACTCAAAAAGCTTAACACCAAAATAACCAAATAACCCAATCAATAAATGGGCTAAGGAACAGAACACACTTCACAGAAGAAGATAAACAATCAATCAACAAATGTATGAAAAATGTTCATCATCTCTAGCAATTAGAGAAATGCAAATCAAAACTACTCAAAGATTTCAACTCAGTGTGATCAGAATGGCAATTATCAAGAATACAAGCAATGGTAAGAGTTGGTAAGGATGTGGGAAAGGTACACTCATACATTGCTGTTGGGAATGCAAATTGATGCATCCATTATGCAAAAAGCAGTATGGAGATTCCAGAGAGAACTTGGAAGGTACCACCATTTGACCCATTTGTCCCACTCCTCAGTTTATACTCAAAGGACTTAATATCAATATAGTACAGTGACATAGCCACATCAATGTTCACCACTGCTAAACTATGGAACCAACCTAGATGCCCTTCAATGGGTGAATGTTTAAAAAAAAATGTGGTGTGGATATATAATTCATTACTCAACTTCAAATAAGAATGAAATTATGGCATTTACTGGTAAATGAATGGAGTTAGAGTAGATCATGCTAAGTGAAATAAGTCAAATGCAAAAAACGAAAGGCCAAATGTTTTCTCTGACATGTGGATGCTAATTCACAAGGGGGTGGGATAGTGAAGAACAGAGTTCTTTATATTAGGTAGAGCAGGTGAAGGAAGGGAAGGACTGTGGGTGAAGAAATGATAGTAGAGTGAAGCAGACATTTTTACCAATGTATTTGTATGTCTTTATGACCAATGTGATCCTACAACTTGTATAATCAGAAAAATGAGAAATTACACTTAATTTATGTATGATCTATCAAATGTATAAATAAATTCTACTGTCAAGTCCAACTAGTTAGTACAAAAAAATTAAAAAAATAAAAAATGCATTTAATTTTAACAAAGTAAATAAATAAATAAGTTTGTTTAAAAATGTAAAATAAACCTTAGATTAATAATACGGAAAACTAGGAGAGAAGGAAGGGTGCACCCAGCGAGGACAGAGTGGAGGATGGGAGGAAAACCTGGGGCCTGAGAGATAAAAATCTTGTACCCTGTTTGTGGGATTATGTCAAACGATCCCTCCTATTATGTATAACCATATTGCACTAATTGAAACATAAAGAAGAAACCATATAAAAATAATTTAAAGGTAATAATCATAAAAATAGTATGTTGGCTGATTTGTGTCAGAGGCAAAATCAATGAAGATTCAAAATTTATTGTCTTACGCCTGCTGTATTTAAAATATTAAACAACGGATACACAAACCTCCATTTAAAAACTTTCAGAAATATCCTCTTAATCTCAGAGGGGACATTAGTCCATTAACATATTGGCATTTTTCTCATCGTGAGTCCCTCCCACGTGTGTCTAGTACATATAACCCAGTATTTTGCACTCACTTTGCTCTTCCCATTTTCACCCATCACCTTCTTCCCCCGCTTCCCAATCATGATTCCTTTGCTCTTTTTCTTTCCTTTCCCTCCACATTTTATTTTTTTTTATGTACACAGCATTTTATTTTTAATGTAAACATTTTTTTTCTTTTTTTTATTGTAAACAAATGGGATACATGTTGTTTGTGCATGGAGTAAAGGCATACCATTTGTGTAATCATAAATTTACATAGGGTGATGTTGGTTGATTCATTCTGTTATTTTTCCCCTTCCCCCCACCCCTCTCATCCCTCTTTTCCCTCTATACAATCCTTCCTTCCCCCATTCTTGCCCCCCTCCCTAACCCTCACTCTAACCCTAAAACTAAACCCTCCCACGCCCCATTATGTATCATCATCCACTTATCAGCGAGATCATTCTTCCTTTGTTTTTTTGAGATTGGCTTCTCTCACTTAGCATGATATTCTCCTATTTCGTCCATTTGCCTCCAAATGCCATAATTTTATCATTCTTTATGGCTGAGTAATATTCCATTGTATATATATGCCACAGTTTCTTTATCCATTCATCAACTGAAGGGCATCAAGGTTGGTTCCACAATCTGGCTATGGTGAATTGAGCAGCAATGAACATTGATGTGGCTGTATCTCTGTAGTATGCTGATTTTAATTCCTTTGGGTATAGGTCAAGGAGTGGGATAGCTGGGTCAAATGGTAGTTCCATTCCAAGTTTTCTAAGGAATCTCCATACTGCCTTCCAGAGTGGCTGCACTAATTTGCAACCCCACCAGCAATGTATGAGTGTACCTTTTCCCCACATCCTCGCCAACACCTGTTGTTGCTTGTATTCTTGATAATCGCCATTCTAATTGGGGTGAGATGGAATCTTAGGGTGGTTTTGATTTGCATTTCTCTTATTACTAGAGATGTTGAACATTTTTCCATATGTTTGTTGATTGCTTGTAGATCTTCTTCTGTGAAGTGTCTATTCATTTCCTTAGACCATTTGTCGATTGGATTATTTGCATTCTTGGTGTAGAGTTTTTTGAGTTCTTTATAGATTCTGGAGATTAGTGCTCTATCTGAAGTATGATTGGCAAAGATTTTCTCCCACTCTGTAGGCTCTTTCTTCACATTGCTGATAGTTTCCTTTGCTGAGAGAAAGCTTTTTACTTTGAATCTATCCCAGTTGTTGATTCTTGTTTTATTTCTTGTGCTATGGGAGTCCTGTTGAGAAAGTCTGGTCCTAAGCCGAATGTTGAAGATCTGGATATACTTTTTCTTATATAAGATGCAGGGTCTGTGGTCTGATTCCGAGGTCTTAATGAATTTTGAGTTTAGTTTTGTGCCTGGTGAGAGATATGGATTTAGTTTCATTTTGTTGCATATGGATTTCCAATTTTCCCAGCACCATTTGTTGAAGAGGCTATCTTTTCTCCATTGCATATTTTTGGCCCCTTTGTCTAGTATGAGGACATTATATTATTTTGGGTTTGTGTCCGTGTCCTCTATTCTGTACCATTGATCTACCTGTCTATTTTGGTACCAATACCATGCCGTTTTTGTTACTATTGCTTTGTAGTACAGTTGAAGTTCAGGTATTGCAATACCCCCTGCTTCATTTTTCCTGCGAAGGATTGCTTTAGCAATTCTGGGTTTCTTATTCTTCCAGATGAATTTAATGATTGCTTGTTCTACTTCTGTAAGGTACGTTGTTAGGATTTTAATTGGAATTGCATTGAATCTATATAGCACTTTTGGTAGTATGGCCATTTTGACATTATTAATTCTGCCTATCCAGGAACATGGGACATCTTTCCATCTTCTAAGGTGTTCATTAATTTCTTTCTTTAGTGTTCTGTAGTTCTCATTGTAGAGGTCTTTCACCTCTTTTGTGAGATTGTTTCCCAAGTATTTTATTTTTATCGAGGCTATTGTGAATGGGGTAGTTTTCCTAATTTCTCTTTCTGAAGATTCATCACTTATGTATAAAAATGCATTGGATTTATGAGCATTGATCTTGTATCCTGCTACTTTACTGAATTCACTTATGAGTTCTAAGAGTGTTCTGCTGGACTTTCATGGTTCCTCTAAGTATATACTCATATCATCAGCAAATAGGGATAATTTGAGTTCTTCTTTTCCAATTCGTATCCCTTTAATTTCTTTGGTCTGTCTAATTGCTCTGACTAGAGTTTCAAGGACGATATTGAATAGAAGTGGTGAGAGAGGGCATCCCTGCCTTGTTCCAGATTTTAGGGGGAATGCTTTCAGTTTTTCACTATTGAGAATGATATTAGCCATGGGTTTAGCATAGATGGCCTTTACAATGTTAAGGACCGTTCCCACTATCCCTATTTTTTCTAGTGTTTTCAGCATGAAGGGATGCTGTATTTTATCAAATGCTTTTTCTGCATCTATTGAAATAATCATGTGATTCTTGACTTTAAGTCTGTTGATATGGTGATTGACATTTATTGATTTCCTGATGTTGAACCAACCTTGCATCCCTGGGATGAAACCCACTTGATCATGGTGCACTATCTTTTTAATATGTTTTTGTATGCGATTTGCTAAAATTTTGTTGAGAATTTTTGCGTCGATGTTCATTAAGGATATTGATCTGAATTTTTCTTTCCTCGATGTGTCTCTGATTTAGGTATCAGGGTGATATTGGCTTCGTAGAATGAGTTTGGGAGGGTTCCCTCCTCTTCTATTTCATGGAATACTTTGAAGAGTATTGGAATGAGCTCTTCTTTAAAGGTTTTGTAGAACTCGGCTGAGAAACCATCAGGTCCTGGACTTTTCTTTGTTGGTAGGCTTTTGATGACTTCTTCTATTTCATTACTTGAAATTGGTCTATTTAAATTGTGTATGTCCTCCTCGTTTAGTTTAGGCAATTCATAGGTCTCTAGAAACTTGTTGATATCTTCGAAATTTTCTATTTTGTTGGAGTATAGATTTTCAAAATAGTTTCTAATTATGTTTTGTATTTCAATCGTGTCTGTTGTGATATTTCCTTGTTCATTCCGAATTTTGGTGATTTGGGTTTTCTCTCATCTTCTTTTTGTTAGTGTGGCTAAAGTTTTATCAATTTTGTTTATTTTTTCGAAGAACCAGCTATTTATTTTGTCAATTTTTTGTATTGTTTTGTTTGTTTCAATTTTGTTGATTTCAGCTCTGAGTTTAACTATTTCCTGTTTTCTACTACTTTTGGTCTTGGTCTGTTCTTCTTTTTCTAGGGCTTTGAGCTGTAGTGTTAGGTTGTTTATTTGTTGAGTTTTGTTTCTTTTATTGAATGTGCTCCAGGAAATAAATTTTCCTCTAAGTACTGCTTTCATAGTGTCCCAGAGATTTTGATATGATGTTTCTTTGTTCTCATTTACCCTTAAGAATTTTTAAATTTCCTTCCTAATATCTTGTGTTATCCATTCATCATATAATAGCATATTGTTTAATCTCCAGGTGTTGGAGTAATTTCTGTTTTTTACTCTTTCATTTATTTCTAATTTCAATCCATTATGATCTGATAAAATACAAGGAAGTATCTCTATCTTCTTGTATTTTCTAACATTAGCTTTGTGGCATAATATATGGTCTATTTTAGAGAAGGATCCATGTGCTGCTGAGAAGAAAGTGTATTCACTCTTTGTTGGATGGTATATTCTATAAATGTCTGTTAAGTCTAAATTATTGACTGTGTTGTTGAGATCTATGGTTTCTTTGTTCAATTTTTGTTTGGAAGATCTGTCCAGTGGTGAGAGAGGCATGTTAAAATCACCTAGTATTATTGTCTTGTGGTCTATTTGGTTTCTGAGATTGAGAAGGATTTGTTTGACATACATGGGTGAGCCACTGTTTGGGGCATAGATATTTATGATTGTTATGTCTTCCTGATTTATGGTTCCCTTAAGCAGTATGAAATGTCCTTCTTTATCCCTACTGATTAACTTTGGCTTGAAGTCCACTTTATCTGAAATGAGGATGGATACCCCAGCTTTTTTGCTGGGTCCATGTGCATGGTAAGTTTTTTCCCATCCTTTCACCTTTAGTCTCTGGGTATCTCTTTCTAAGGGATGAGTCTCTTGTGGGCAACATATTGTTGGAACTTTCTTTTTTATCCAATCTTCCAGTCTATGTCTTTTGATTGATGAATTCAAGCCATTGATATTCAGGGTTATTATTGAGATATGATTTGTATTCCCGGTCATTTGACTCATTTTATTCATTTATTTGTTTATTTTTTACATGACTTTGTTCCTCTTTATTTGAGAGTTCCTTTAGGATATCTCCTCCCTTTGCTGATTTGCTTCTTTGTTTTTCATCTCTTCTTCATGGATTATTTTGCTGAGAATGTTCTGTAATGCTGGCTTTCTTTTTGTATATTCTTTTAGCTTTTGTTTATCATGGAAGGATTTTATTTCGTCGTCAAATCTGAAGGTAAGTTCTGCTGGGTACAAGATTCTTGGTTGGCATCCATTTTCTTTTAGGGCTTGAAAAATGTTTTTCCAGGCCCTTCTAGCTTTTAAGGTCTGGATTGAAAAATCTGCTGATATCCGTATTGGTTTCCCCCTGAATGTAATTTGGTTCTTTTCTCTCACAGCCTTTAAAATTCTGTCTTTATTTTGTATGTTAGGTATTTTCATTATAATGTGCCTTGGTGTGGGTCTGTTGTAATTTTGTGTATTTGGAGTCCTATAAGCCTCTTGAACTTGATTTTCCATTTCATTCTTCAGATTTGGGAAATTTTCTGATATTATTTCATTGAATAGATTGTTCATTCCTTTGGTTTGTTTCTCTAAGCCTTCCTCAATCCCAATAATTCTCAAATTTGGCCTTTTCATGATATCCCATAGTTCTTGGAGATTCTGTTCATGATTTCTTACCATCTTCTCTGTTTGTTCAACTTTGTTTTTGAGGTTAATTATTTTGTCTTCAATAGCTGAGATTCTGTCTTCCAGGTGTTTTATCCTATTGGTTGTGCTTTCTATGGAGTTCTTAATTTGCTTTACTGTTTCCACCATTTCAAGGATTTCTGTTTGTTTTTTTTTCAATATCTCTAACTCTTTATTGAAATGGTCTTTTGCTTCCTGTATTTGCTCTTTTAACTGTTGATTGGTGCGTTCATTCAATGCCTGCATTTGCTCTTTCATTTCATCGTTTGCTTCCCTTATCATGTTGATTATGTACGTTCTGAACTACCTTTCTGACATTTCTTCTGCCATGCTGTCATTGGATTTTATTGATGTAACATCCAGATTTGTTTGAGGCATTTTCTTCCCTTGTTTT
Organism: Sciurus niger; assembly: GCA_020740815.1. Taxonomy (NCBI): domain Eukaryota; kingdom Metazoa; phylum Chordata; class Mammalia; order Rodentia; family Sciuridae; genus Sciurus; species Sciurus niger. The sequence goes on along the minus strand of JAHUXG010005209.1, from coordinate 42,240 downwards.
CTCATGTCGTTCAGGTGTCAGTGGACTGCAGAGATGTTGCAGATTTCCTCTATTGACTTATAATGTCCCTGAAGATTGCTAGTGTATACCCTCTTATCTTTCAGTAGCCTGAAGTCTTAGAGGAAGTTGATACTGCGGTGTTCCCCTAGGAAGCTGCCTTCTGGTTAAATTCATGTTCCCAATACTGATGTGCCTAGTATTTAGTCTGTATCTTATTCCATTCACCCACACTCCACCCGGGTTCACAGAATTGCAGATTTCATGAGAAATTCCATTTATAGTACATAGTAGTATATGGCTTACCTTCAAACTATGCTGTTTATATGCAGAATATTCTCTTTTCTAAGAAGTACTGGAGATTGGAATGAACAACTGGACTACACTGAGCTATATATAGTGAGAGCACAGGACAAAAAGAATCCCACACAAAAGAGAAAAAGGAATCAATTCAACAGATGCAGAAATGAAAGACCTGTAAAGACACAAGAAAACAGAAAATCAAGCCCTCTCCTCCAATTTACAAATTTCCAAAGAGGAAACCCCAAGAAATAGAAGAGAAGGAAATTTAAAACGTAAATATTTGAAATTATTTAATTATTTAAATGTAATTATTGAAAGGTGTAGTGCATTAAAATTAATCTAAGGAATGGATTAATGCAGAAAAGACTAGAGTTTAAAGATCATTTCAGTAAGAACTAGAGATTCTGAGAGGAAACCAATCAGAAGTCTTGGGCAAAATAGACATCATAAATTAACTAAAATTCTATTGAAAATATCACGGATTCAATTACATAAAAAAAACTGTGGCTCAAAGACAGGCTACATAAATGTTAAATTTCAGTAATCAATAAAGATACAAAGATGAACACCAAAATACACAGGAACACTGGGACAACTTTAGGATAGCAAAGCTCACACAGCTTCAATTGGATTTGAAGAAGTAATGGAGATGGGGGAAATTGCAAGACGAATCATTTCAATGAAATGGTACTAGAAAAACTTACAAATGTCCAAATGGAGATGCACACCTACATGTAGGAAGCATATCATACCAAAATGTCCAAAAAGAATCTCTTCCAAACATACCACAATCAAAATACCAAAACAATGTACAGAGACAGGATATTGATAACTACAAGAGAAATACATGAGGACGTATAAAGAGGTAAACAAATAAAGCACATTTCTGTCTTCTCAACTCAGACACTGAAAATCAGAAGAGCTTAGAATGATACATGCCAAATTTTAAATGAAAGCAATTTCCACCATAATTACTGTATCCATCAGAGCTATCATTAAAAACCAAACAGGAAATAAAAACTATCCATGATAGGGATAAATCAAGGATAAATTAAAAGAATTCATGTCCTGTAGGCCAGCACTTCAGAAAATACTTGCAGAACTACTACGCAGAGAAAAACTTCAAAACAAACCCCAGAACTCCAACAGGAAGAAGCTGCTAGAAAAACAGTGAAGCTAATTGAGAGCAATTTTACTACATGAGACAATTCAAAATCTCAGAAAATAAACATAAAAAACAAAAATACAACAGAAATATTAATGTAAAAATATCTATAAAGAATAAGCATCTCTCTATGATTACTCTGATTTTAAATGATCTCATCTATCCTATGAAAATATATAGACTGCCAATGATTTTTTTTAAAAGTCCCAACTCGATGCTGTGAGACTCATAAGAAATAGTTCCACAGGTATAAGGAAAAAATAAAAAAAAGTCATGCAAATGAAGGGAAAACAGAAAGAAGCCTAGTTACACCAAATCCACCAAGCAGACATCAAATGCAAATAAAGCAGAATGCCCAAGTTATGTTTCCAAATACTCAGGAAGGGAAAAATGCCAAGAATACTATATAACTATAGTAAATATTTATGCCCCAACATTGATACACCTAATTATATAACCTCAACACTTATTGACATGGATTCTCAGATAGAATCCAATGGAATATTCAAGGGTTATTTCAAAATATGTCTTCCACCAAGAGACAGAATATCCAGATGCAAAAACAATAAATGCACTTCTGAACAAAGCAATAAATCAAATGGATCTTAGAGACACCTATAGAGCATTTCCAAAGAGAATACCTTGATTCCCTTTCTTCTCACCAACTCATGGAATATTCTCAATAATAGATGATAATTTAGGATATAAAGTAAGGCTGAAGATATATATAAATGTTGTTAACATCCTTTGTATTTTATGACATCATAATGAAATGATGTAACAATCAGTAGCAAAAACTCTACAGAAGACTCACAAACACAGAGAGATTAATTGAACCATGCTCTTGATTGTGGATTGAATAACAGAACAAATGAGAGGATATATGAATTTTTAGAATTAAATATCAATGACAATAGAACATACCCCAATCTTTGGAATACTATCACAAAATTTCATAGACTACAATTCATGGTGTTAAATGATAACCTTATAAAACACAAAGATCTTAAATAAGCACTCTACTGTTTTATCTCAGAACTTTTGGAAAAGCAGAAACAAATCAATGCCCTGATCACTAACAAAGAGTGTATGGTTAACATTAGTGACTAACTAATGAAATAGTGAATGAAAATTCAGAGGACCAATGTACCATAGAGATTCTTTAAATATAGATCAGATGGACCAACCTTAGTCAAACTAACCAAAAGTACAAGAAAGAAAAAAATTAATGGAGAAAATTGCAGAAGAAAAAGAAGATGTCATCAGAGATAACACTGAAATTCAGATGACAATTCAGTACTATTTTGAAGTCAAATATTCCAATAAGATGGAAAATATGGAAGGCACAGAAAAATGACTAGCATGTAGGATCGACCCAAATTGAACCAAGAGGATGTATAACATAAACACACACATAGCAACCAGAACCAAGGCTAATATTCCAACACAGACAATCCCTGGAGTATTTGGACATTCCTACTGAGTTGTACCAGATATTTAAAGAAAAACTACTGCCAATCCTACTCAAATTATTTACTGAAACAGAACTGGAGGGAAAACTCTCAAATTCACTCAACAATCAAATATCACCCTTACACTGAATCCAGATAAAGACACATCAATTAATCATGATTGCAAACCAATATTCTGGATGAACGTAAGTGCAGAAATCCTCAATAAAAGAGCAATTGACACTTAAAGTTTTAAGTGGACCTTACATCATGATAAACTTTATTGGATCCAGGGATGAAAGATTGATTCAACATACAGAAATCAATAAATGTAGTTTATCCCTAAAATAAAATTAAGGACAAGTATGACACAATTATCTCAATAAAGGATGATCAAAGGTTTTGGAAAAATCTGGCACCCATTCATGTTAAAAACATTGGAAATAAAGATAGAAGTATCCTGTAACCATATCTAGAATACTGCATATGACACACCCAAAGTCAACGTCACAGAGAATGGAGAAAAACAGAAAGCATTTCCTCTACAATCAAGAACAAGACAAGAAGAGCCTCTCTCACCAATCCTAGGTAATATAGTTCTTGAAATTCTAACAAGAGCAATAAGGGAAGAGAAATAGAGAGTTCCAAATAGGAAAATCAGAGTCAAATTCTGTCTGTTTGCTAGTGGAAGGATCACATCTCTAGAAAACCCAGAACCCACACCACAAGATTTTCAGATTTAAAAATCAGCATCATCTCTGCCTGCAACCAAGTAACTCTGAGCACATACCTTACCTGTCAGTTTCCTTACCTGCACAATGGGGCTGGAGTTCACTCTCTAAGGTCCTTCATGTTCTAACACTCTGTGGAATTTAACTTTGCTTTCAGTGAGTTCATAGTAAAGTCTGAGAGCCAAGATCTCACTGTTTAAAGGTTCCAGAGGGAGACCATTCAATAGAGCAGAACACAGGGTCCAGAACAGGATGCCTTAACATACCATGTCCTGGTAACTATGGAAACAGTCTTGGCATAGGACAGAAGTGGCTCCTGTCATTCTGACAGTCTCTGTGCATGTCTGCCTCGCAAAGACCATGCTTAGAACTCACTAGAATTTCCTCTGATTCCTACCCAGCCCAACTGCTGCCCCCTTGTATGTAAATACATTACTCATAATCAAGTGGCCTTGTGAATGACTGTAAAGACAGGTGCTGGTGGCTTTTTTGAGACTTTATAGGACAAGGTGACATCCCATGAGTGTCCATGACTAGAGCAGAATTTCTCTAATAATCAGGTGGTGGCAAGTGCAGAGCCAGCTTCCCAGGTGCTGGGTACCCTCAGAGTCTGCCCCCTGTGGTTGACTGCCTTTGTCCTCCTGAGCAGGGTGGTGGGCTCTTGAGTGGTCTGCTTTGAGTTCACACTGTAGCTTAGATGTGTTTCCCCAAGGTGTGCTCCCCTGCTGTGGAGAAAGGGTCATGCATATGGATTTGGTAGCCACCTCCTCTGGGTGGCCTGCCCTGAGTGTTAGCGGATTTTGGCATTGCATCTGACCACCTCTACACAGGTCAGCTCCTGGGAGATGATAGGCCTTGGATTCCAGAGCTCCCTGAGGTCAAGGTCTGTTCTTGAGAACTGGGGACATAGTCTCACTTCAAGATGTGTAAATGAAGTACAGGATCACCTGTAATTAAGTCATGAGGAGGTGGAGTCATCACGTGTCACAGAGGAAAACAGATCAGGGAAGACATTCTTTTCAAAGTTCCTGTAGTTATTTTGAGGAATGCTGGTTGGTCCAAACCTCCTGGACATGTCAAGAGAAAAAAATGAGGAAAGTATAAATGACACAAAACAGTACCTGGGCATCTTCCAGGATTCAGTGAGGGCACTTCCTGTGGGGTTGGACAAGCACATCATCCCTATCTTTCTCTACCTTTCACATCCGTGTCTCCCAGGGTCAGTAGTGTCAACATATTCTGCAGCACTCCTGTTTAGACCTGCCTCATGATGAAGCTTCTCACATCCCTATGATGGCTGAGATTTCTCAAGTTCTCAGAGGACTTCTGAGATCTACCTGGGTCGGGGTGTGCACAATGGGGACTCCCTGCAGAGATCAGCCTCCTAATTTTCTCTGTTTAAGTCTCTCTTTCCTTCTATCCTAGAGCAGGCTATAAAAAAGGATTTGTTAATGTCCTCAATTTATTAGTCAGTGATACGGTGGGAAATCAGATATTTTAAAGACTCTTCTAAAAGTGACCTGGGGAAATCTGGCTCTGCTGAGGAGGTTAGGGCAGGAGCTCAGGACCGTGGAGGGCTTGGTGTCCACACAGAGACCAGATTCCTGTGGTGGCTGCAGTGACAGCACTTCCAGGGAGAGAGTCTGATGGAGCTGACTGTCAGGCAGGAAATGTCCTGGGCTCCTATAGCTGCACAACCACCGGCAGATGATGAAGGGAATGTTGGCACAGAGCAGAGGCTGAGGAGACTCCATCTGAGCAGAGTGCACCCACAGAGGAGAGCTAAGAGAAAACCCTCACCACACCATGCTGTGCCCTGGAGAGAAACACTTACAAAGAGGAGGACAGCGTCCAAGTCTTGAGCAATGGCAGAATCCAGCTGTTGGAGAGGCCTGGAAAGCATGGAACTGGGAAGACGTTCTACCAGCTCACCTTTTCAAGTACCACATGACACATAGACAGGGGACCCTCCAAGGAATCCTGAGAGTACCTTGAAAGGTAAAACGCCCTAGGAATGGAGTGAATTGCAAAGCTCCTCACCCTCAGTGCTGCCTGTCATATTCCAGACAGATCCCACTGGGTGTAGTGAGGGTGGAAAATCTTTAGGAGAAATGCCAATCACACTTGCCTCTTCAGCATTCACACTGGAGTAAGCCTTTCAGATGCAGTGAATTGGAAGTGGATCAGGGGAAATTCTATACTGGTTCAGCATCAAGGGTTCCATGGAAAGGAAAGACTTATGAGTGCAATGACCTTGGGAAGGTCCACAGCCACAGGTCCTGACTAATTATTCATTGGTGGGTTCACACTGGAGAAGGGCCTTATGAATACAGTGACCTTGAGAAGGTTCACAGCCACAGTTCCATTCTAATTAATTGCTGGTGAATTCACACTGGAGAAATATGATGAGTACAGTCACTGTGGGAAGGTCTACAGCCACAGGCCCTAGTTAATTAATCATTAGTGTGTTCACAGTGAAGTAAGGCCTTGTGAGTGCAGTGACCTTTGGAAGATCTAGAGTCACAGGTCCTGGATAACTAATCTTTGGTGGGATCACACTGGGAAAGTCCTTGTGAGTGCATTGACCTTGGGAAAGTCTGCACCCTCTGTACAGGTTAATAATCATTGCAGATTTCACACTAGAATGGGCCCTTATCTATGCAGTGAATATGGGAGTTGTAGACCTGCAGTCTTTCCAGTTATCACTGGAGCATTCACACTGTAGCATTTACAATGCAGAAAATCCTCTGAGGGCAGGAAGTGTGGACACCCCCTAGGCCAGAGTTTCTCCTCATTCAACAGAAATTCCACATTTTTCTTCAAATTTCGGACACCTTGTTGCCACCCTACAACTTTCCACAACACTGGAGAGGATGTGGAGCTCACAGGCTTTGAGAAAGCAGTTAGTGAGGGAAAGACTGAAACCCTGTTCTGCTCTGACTCAGCAAATCTCATAGCCCTAACAAGCCTTGAGGGGACAGTGAGTGCAGAGAGAGGCCATGGCCAGTGGTGCCACCTTGTTCCACACCAGCGCGTCCATACGAGAGAGGCCCTAGGTGTGACCTGACCCAACAGACAAGTTCTGAGAGTAGCCTTTGTGTTAAGCCAGGACTGAACCTCAGTCCTGCACACAGCCCAGAGAGTGCAGCAAGGAACAGTTGCTGCCCTCCTCCTCCCAAGTTTGCAGCCCTCTGCCTGGGCTCCAGGGAGAGGGGAACCCATGTCCCAGGTCACGCTTGGGGCATCTCCACCCAGCTGAGCCAGGAGGCAGGAGAAGTCCAGTGCTCTTTGCTAAGGAGGACTGACACTTGTTCTTCATACAGAAAGTTAGATTTTCCAAAATAAATATTTCCTTTGTTGTAAAAAATTTCTTCTAAAAAATATAACATGTATTCAGGATTGACAATAATTGATTGAAGTGAGGCAAACTTTAAGAATAATTAAAGTAAATTAGAAAACCCATCTAGGGGTGAGAGGGGAAATGGGAGACTTAAGCTTGGACAGTCCCTCCTCTGTAGGTGATGGCCACTGTTGAAGATCAAGCCTGATGTGAACTAGAGAGTCCCACAAACCTCAGCCAGCAGTGCAGGCAGAAGAACACAAGAGAGAAGCAGAACCCTCATCAGACTGGAACAGACCTGGTAATGCTAAGAGACTCAGGCAAGGTGGGTCTTTCCACCCAGTTGTGTGCTGTGCCCACCTACTGCAGTGGCACTGGGTCCAGAGCCCCTGTGCATGTTTGTTGTGTCAATGAGGAGAAGAACTGAGTCCTCCACTTGTCCATATCTAACTACCCTGACCACTTGCCAAGACCACCTTGCACAGTGGGCTGAAGCATGGCCATAGTGGGGCACCCACTTCTAGGAGTGCAAGGTAAGCCTGCCTGTCCAGGTTGAATTTCTGAGTGTTCCTCCTTCTCCTCAGCCCCAGTGACCTCCTACATGGTTCTCTGGAGCATGTCTGAATGGTCCAAGGTCCCTTGGTGGCAGTGGAGGAGATGTGTCCTAACTAATGGAGACAGACATCACATGGAGGATCTGATGGGGGTCCCCATCCATGTCAGAACTTCAAGTCTGGTCCTATTGCCTCTTGAGATCTCAGAGAGGGGAAGAGGATTTTTCAGATGTTATGATGAAGGAGTCTCCCCTGGGGTTTATCTGATGTTGTCCTCATGGAAAGAGCAGAGTTTGGGGTGAATATCATGGGAGACTCATTCCCAACTCATCTCATCAGGGAACATTCTAGAATGTTCTTCAAAGGGTTAACTGGTAGAGGAGGATATTGGAGGTTTTTGTGTTTCCCAAAATACTTATCTACTCAATGACCACAGAAAAGACAATGCTGATTATATGAGAGAGGGCGTGTGACAGGTCTGGGCATACCAGTTCTGTTCTCTTCACAACCACTGAGTCACCCAACTCTCCTTCATTCATAATATGCAGGAAAAAGGGGGCAAGAATAGCAGGAGCTTCTTCTGTGATGGACATGATAGGGTTGAGTTAGGGGAGCCAACCTCGTAGGGGAAAATTCCAGAAGGAGACAGGGAAACACTCCCAGGCAGCACCACCTACTTCCTGGCAGTTCCGAGAATCCAGGCCTCTGCGTCCCGTGGCTCAACCTAGTCAGATTCTGCTAAATAAGGAGGCTCCCCACACTGGCATGCTGAGTCCCCAGTGTGACCCCAGCCCCACTCCGGGCATCCAGCCCAGCTGCCCCTCTCTGCCTCCTGCCTTCCTGCCATGTGGTGGATCAGCCTCAGGAAGCCCTGGGCAGGAACAGCACCTTGAGGTCTGCATCCTGGTCTCCAGAACCTGCTACAGTGCAGCTCTCTCATTGCACATCATCAGCCTCTGGAGCTGCTCAGAGCCCCACAGCCTGCAGTCAGCTCACACTGGAGCTGGTGACAGAGGTAGTCACAGTAAACAGCTAAGGATGCAGCCCTGGACTGGGTAAAGTGTCTGTGCCAGGTTGATCTGGGTGCTGGAATCGTCTCTCCAGTAGCAAACCTGGCAGCACCCATGTGGCTAACTCTGTAAGCACACAGGTGCCAATGCTGCCGAGGTGAGTTCTCTTCCACCTGTGTCCAGAGGAAGACCTGGGTGGACCTGGGACTCAGGCAGAGCTTTGTCACAGTTGCAGCACCTACAAAGAGACCCCTGGGCCATGGCTAGTGGAGCCTGGAAGCAAGGCCCACAATGGACCCACCCCTCTAGGTCTACCACCTGCAGGACCAGCTAGGAGAGCAGCAGGCAAGAGACTCCAACCTGTGCAGCACAGCCTGGGGAGAGCAGAGACATGGGGTGGGACAGCCTGAGGACTGGGGTCAGGACCACTGTCCTTTGTGCCCACCAGGTGGGACCTGGAGGCCAAGGGGTGGCCCTTAGTGGTAATGTGGAAAATATGCTGTCCACAGAGGAGGAATTTACCTTAGCCAAAGAGAATGGCATGTTGTCCCTCCTGACCATGGGCATGGACCTTGAGCACATGGACCTAGCTGACCTAAGTCATGAAGAGGGAGACCATCACCACACCAGCATCATGTGGGGAAGCTCCTGCATCAGCCTCCTGGACAGAGAGAGGACCAGTGGCCCCTGGAGATGGGAAGGTGCAGAGAGGTGAGGGTGGGGTGGGTCGTGAGGACCACATGCAGAGAGGGCCTTCTCCTGGTGCCCTGCAGCTCACATGCACCTGTGGCCACAGCCAGGATGTGCTTCACAGTGACTGCAGCCCAGCAGCTGGGGCTCCCAACACCAGGGAGGGACAGGTGATGGACAGCTGGTGTGCATAGCGTGGTCTATCATGGCCCTTCACTCATGTGTCAGGGTGCTGTCCTCTGCCTCACAAGGACTGGGTTTCAGTGTGACTATGAAGATACAGCTGGAATGGCCAGATGTGTGTCTGATGGAGAGAGAGGCTGATGTTCTTAGTGACGTTGATGATCACACACCATCTCCTGTGAAAGACAACACACAGCACATCTTTGTTTATTTGATTCCTTCAAATACATTCAACTCTGCAATCCTTAAATCTAACCTACTTAACTATGTGCAGATACTGTCCTCAGAAAAGCACATTAAACAATCCCATACAGACTCCCTGACAATGAGGGCCACTGTGTTCAGGGAACATCATCCCAGCATCCACCAGGGATCAGGAAGGGGCTGAGTGAGCCCCCAGAGCACGTCCTGAGGTTTCATTGAGGCAAAGGGGACAGAAAGCAAACCACTGGGGAAAGGGAGTCCCTGGGAAAATGTTTTTTGAAATCTGATGCAACATCCATTTTGTTCAATTAAATGCACACAAAATTTTGTAGCAGGTACTCTTATTAGGCTCATAAACTTAAGACTTCCAAGACGTTCAGCAGAGGGAATCATTGTATATTTACTTTGTATGAAGAAAAACAGAATATAAGTTGAGAAGATGATGGTAAGTACAGGAATTCAGATGAATGACACAGGAAGCGACTTCTGTGCTTTGCGTCTGTCCATCCACCTCTGAACATGAGGATGAGGCAGAGGAGGCAGGAACTGAACCACTGGGGAAAGTGAGCCCCTGGGACAATTCTGTCTTTGTTCAGGTGCAATATCCATGTTGTTCACTAAAATACTGCAAGCTGTCTATATTTGATTGCTATTCAGGTATTTCTCTCATCATCAGAGGTCTACAACACAGGAAAACCATTTTTTCCATTTAATATAAAAAAAATAGAAAATGAATTGAAGAGATGATACCACATAGAAAAATTTCAGGAAGACAAGAGAGGCAGGAAGCAACTTCTTTACTATAAAGTTATGTTTATGTGATTGTCAATGTGTCAAAGTGAACAACACAAACTTACATAGCTATAAGCCACAATTAGAGAATTAAAATGATAAAAATATGAAACTGCACTCTCACTTGGTAACATGAAAGTTTACATGGACTCAGTGCTGCAGCTCTCAACACAGATTGTGGAAACACATGGAGTGATTTAATCGTACAGCATGAACCAGGACCAGCTTAGGACACTCTGGGGTATACAGATTGCTGATTCTCATCCTCATCCAGACTGGAGCCTGAATCTCAGGACAGCTGGGCACTGATGTGAGCAGGAACAGAGCCCAGGGCGTCCCTCTCTGTGACCCTGCAGTCCAGCCACAGGGCTGGACATACAGGCAGGTGAAGCTGCCTCTGCCCAGAAGCCAGGGGTCCTGGGGTTCTCAGACTCGGTGTCACCTTGCAGCAACATGGGGATCAGTGTGGACCTGTGCACAGAGTGTTGTCAGGGTCCTGAGGCCAGGGGCACAGCCAACCTGTGGCTCCCACAGTCCTTGCAGAGCTGACCACCCTCCCTCCTGGGACTTTACACAGGGAGCCCTTTCTCTCCAAAACCTTGCTCAGGTCACCCCTGTCCACAGGCCCTGTACAACTGCAAGAGGAGTGGGTGTCTCCACCTTTGGGACTAAAGACACGTTAACTAGCTCAGGCTGACTCCTTACTCCCTGGTGGGTGAGCAAGATCAAGTCCTCAAAGGTGGTTTCAAAGGTTAATGATGATAAATTGGACCACCATCAGGGATTTGTTAACAACAGTTCTGGGAACATGATCAGCTCGTGCCTGCCATATAGTCCTATGGGACCCCACCTGCGTGGAACCCCCCATGTCTTGCTGACCTTTAAGCTGATTGGTTCCCGCCTAGCCCCCTCCCTACATAAAAGTTGTGTGATTTCCTCAATAAACGCGTTCCTGCTGTGACGGGTCTCCCTAATGCGTCTGATTGTCCTCCTCCTGGGGGCTGAGTGCGGGTGGTCAGTCGGCCCTACCTATCCTGGTCTGACCTTGTTGGGGAGTGTCCCCTTCCCTTGCCGCTGGTCGAGAAGAGCAAGGAGGCTTAAGTCCCCAACATCTGGTGCCCAACATTGGGTCCCTCAAGGCTGATCCAAGCCAAAGCGAAGAGGCAGCTTCAAAACCAAAAGTACCGGCAGATCGGGCCAAGTGAGTTCCGAGGTAAAGGCATCCCTGAAAAGATGGGGCAAACACACACCACACAGGTGACCCTGCACTCTCAGATCTTAGACTCATGCTGAAGAGTAGGGGCCTTGAGTGGTCTGATACACAGGTTGAAAAAGCCTGGGACACCTTTCTCAGGTGGCCCCTTGGTTTCCTGCCGCTAATCTTTTTGACTGGTCCACATGGGTTAGTGTAGAACAACTTGTTAGAAAGAGGAAAATCAGTTAAGGGGAGGGTCCCCCATTGGAAGTCTGCCCTACATTATCCACCCTTAAGGCCTGCTTCTCTCCAGGACCTCCCAAAGGGGGCTCGAAGGTTCCTCCCAAAGAGCCACCGCCTCCAGATGGCGGGAAATCTTCCCAGCAGTCATTTTATGATTCTGGGCGAGAACTCACTGACTCTAACCTCTCCCCTCCCTGTATGTCCTTCCTGCTAAATGTTAAAATGTTAGTTTTGGAAGGAATGACTACCAGTCACAAATTGGCCTATGCAGGCATGAAAGATCGCTCCATGGGAAGGTGGATTGTGGCTACCAAAGATATTGGCACATGGCTTCTGCAAGCAAGTGGGCAGATGGAAAGGGATTCCTTATCTTCAAGTCTCTTCTTTCTTTCGCTTCTATGCTCGTCCTGCAGGCTCACTTGCCTCCTTCTCCCCCTCTTAATCCCCACTTCTCCTCCAACTTCCACTCAGCTGTTTCTGCTTCCATTCCCTGGCCCAGCCCACCTAGTCCTCCTGCCATGAGGTCCCACATACGCCAGTGGAGGGAGTAACCAGCCCAACCATCAGTGGCATGTCCTAGTAAGGAGTATGATATAGCAGCTCCAGTCCCCACAAGTAGTGGGAGATAATTGTTTCACAATTTTCTATGTCCAAACCTGAATTGATTACTAACCAGGAAAAAGGGGTTAGTAACCCTAGGCATCAAGTTTCTGCTAGAACATTTTAGCTCCTTTCAGATCCAGATCTCAGTCAAGACTTACATTGAAATGTAAATAGAGAAAGTCTGAAGTCTCAGTAGGAGACGGGTCTCAAATTCAAGAAAAATAAATAAATAAAGGGTAAAAAGAGTCTTTCCTAAACTCCAGCAAAAGTAAATTTTATGGTGCTTTACTAAAGTAATTAATGGCCGTATCATTTTTCCAGGACTCTTGTTTTTTTTGAATTCTACATTTTTTTTGAGCTCATGGTTTTTTAATCAGTTCTATTTTTTTATTCTACCAGAGTTTTTGAACATCTGTTACATTGCAATGGAAATTCACCTATAAAGTTAGAAGTTAATAAAATGTCTAATATCAATTGTTTCTAGGACTTTTCTTCAACAGGAAAGAAACGGCAAATACTGTTCAGGACACTTGTCTGATATCTTGGTTTTTACAGAATAAGTGAATTGGAGTTAACATGTATGGGATTACTCAAATGTGTTTGTAGAGACATCTGATTAATTTACAAAGTTAGAATGCTGATTGTTAAATAACATGAAGTGCTCTTGTCTCCTTAAATTCCATGGGGTAACATACTTAAACATTATTGGTGTTTTCATAGGTTGGTAAATAAAAGGGTTTAAACTTGCTTTGTGTCATCACTAAACTAAAAACAAGGTTACGAAGAGTTTTGTCCTAACAGGTACTGTTAGGGTCCCATTCCGACTAATCCTCGGAGAGTCAAAGTGAACACATGGTAGTGCAAATCACACAAGGAGGTTTTATTAAAGCAAGCTCCAGCCTGGACCACAACCAGCCCCTCAGACTGATACAATGGCTGTGGGGAGTGGCCCCTAGTGTCGAGAAAGTGCTCTATTTAAGAGTTTTTTCAGCATTCATACACAAGGACCTGTACATTATTTGTTAAAATTCGGACAGCTAAATATTTGTCCTCTTTTGGTTTGGTCCCTCCACTTTATTTGAATCTTATTGGGTCCTGCCAAAACTGAATGGTCCTGGAGGGAGCAGGGAGGAGGGAAGGAGTGAAGTATGAGGGAGAGGGGTCAGGGCTGGGTCCCCTGTCCTTGATAGATGGGGTGTGTGGACAGCTGCACCTTCCTCAGATAGATCTCTCTGAGCAGCCTTGATGAGCCCGGGGCCCAGCACATCCCATTCGACCTGTATTGGCCCTGGAAGGTGCCACTGTGGCTGCTGGATCCTCGGTGCTTGCACGCCCTTTTCCTGGGGGCACAGTTCACAAAATAGCTTGTTTATACAAGAGGGCTGCACGGATGGCACCCCGTTCTCAACATTCCCCCCTTTAGTTGTTCATAATGAGGAATCATACTCATTGGGGCATCCCTCATATTCATCCTCTGGGGTTGGTACTCTCTCATATTTTTGCCTTAGCACCATCAGTTGGACCATGCTTACACGGTCCTTAGCAAAAGCTATCAATTTATTAAAAATGGAGGGACCAAAGGTTAGGAGCATGAGTAAAATAATAAGCGGCCCCAGCAAGGTACAAATTAAAGTGGTCAACCAAGGAGAGGAGTTAAACCATGACTCAAACCAGCCCTGCTGTGCTTCCCTTCCTTCTTTGTTTTGCTAACCCTTCCCTAACCTTAGCCATAGATTCTTTAAGTACTCCTGAATGGTCGACATAATAGCAACACTCTTTGCCTAGGGCCATGCTTAATCCTCCTTGCTGCAGGAGAATCAAATCTAATCCCCTCCTGTTTTGCATCACTACTTCTGCTAGGGAAGTGAGGGACTCTTGAAGGTGGGAGATGGAGGTTTCCAGTCTCTCAATATCCAAATCAATAGCTGCACTTAAACTAGAGTAATGTTGGCTCTGAGTTATTAAGGAAGCTGTTCCTGTCCCAGCTCCAATGAGTCCCATACCTAGAACCATACAACAGCCTGGGAACTAGCCTAATGAGAAAGCAAAAACCCTGGGAGTTACTGATTACCTCTGTGTGGGCACACAGCGTGAGTCCTGTAGAACAGGCCCACCAAGTGTCCTGCTGGGGAGTTAGGTATTAACTCGAGTTGCCCAGGGGCATGGTTAAATTGCATAAGGGCTGGTGAGATTCAGGGATATGGCCTGCACAGAGCCCTAGTCCAGTGATGCCTCCTAAGGTTAAGGTACCCTTTGATTCCCATTGACATTCAGCAGAGCTGTGGGAAGGGGTGTAGCTCCCTAGGGTTGCTATGCCTTCATAATACGGTGGGGCTGCATCATAGCACAGCCAATAGGACTTAGTCATATTGGGCTTAGAACTGTTTAGGACTAAGCAGGATTGCTTCAGAAATGCTAACAGGGGGTCCTAGAGGGTCTCTGCTGGCAAAGTGACAGATCCTGGTGGCGAGGTCTCGGTGTCAGGGAATGTGGTTGAAAACTGCATTAAGCATGGCTTTGGGGTGCTGGTAGGTTGAACAGATTGTCTACTTGAGTTAAGCACCTGGTTAGGACCCAATGCTGTTATGCTCAGGGTGTCTGGAGTAGCTTGACAGTGAGAATTAGTAGAGGATTATACCCATGGTGGTATAGCCTTAGCCCCACGTCTTTCCTGTCTTCCAGTTTTCCTTCTTCCCCGCGGGGGTAAACTTTATGACCAATGGGTTGCAGCGTCCCTCTGGTGCAGCTAATGGGAAGGCAGAATATCCCGATTGGTCTTTGTTATAGCATGGCCCACAGTCCACCCCTTTACCATTCTGTTGGCAGTGACCTCATACCACTTCTTGAATTTTACCACCCCTCTTCACTGAGATTAGGTCTGTAGTGATGGGGGGTCCACGTGATCCACCCAGTAGGTTCACATCCCCATGCTTTACAGTAGGCACTTTTGGGACCTTCACACTTGGCAATACACTCTCTGTCTCTTGAGTGAGTGGGGCAGATGTAAAACCCTAGGTTTCTGGTATTACTACGACCTCCGGTGGTCCTACACCCATACCCGGGGAAAGGTTCCTGATCTGAGGGGTCCCATGCATCCCCCACAAGGTCACATAAGTCCACATGGAGATCAGGAAACCAAGTTCCCTTGGGGGTGAGGTCTGAGGATGTGGCATTGGCTACTTCGCCGGTTTCTGTGTTAATGATCATCCAGGTTTGGTTCCAAGGGAGGTGGGGGTTCCCTCGAACCAGCACAATGCTTACAGTTAGAAAGCAAAGGGCTACTGCCTGGATCTGTTTCCAAGTTATTTTGAATGAGGTGTGTGGATTGTCTTTTACACAAGCGGGGAGCTAGACGATCACTCAGAACAGTCGGGTGTTCCCCATCCTTCCTCCAGAAGCTCAACTTCAAGGGGTTGTCTGGGTGCCGCTGTGCTGTCCACTCCTCTGCCTCTTTCTGTTCCTCAGTCTTGGCCTGGCGTAGGTGTGAGTGATGCACACAGGGTCTGATGCCGTCAACCTTAACAGCAGTGGGAGTAACCATGACAAACATGTAAGGCCCTTTCCAATGTCCCTCCAAGCTGTGGGCTCAGTGTCTCTTTACCCATACCCAGTCTCCTGGGACAATGCCATGTTCTAAACTCAGGGGGTTATGGGCCTCATAAAGTGAGCATACCAGGGGCCAGATTTCATACTGCACCTCATATAAAGCCTTCAAACTGGCTAAATAATTTGGAGCCACATCAGTACCTGGGTCCAATAATGTACGGACAACTATGGGGGGTGGAGCTCCATACAGAATTTCGAAGGGTGTCAATCCATGCACATAGGGTGAGTTCTGAGCCTGGAAGAGGGCATAAGGCAGGAGGGTCACCCAGTCCCCTCCAGTCTCGATGGCCAATTTGGACAAAGTCTCCTTCAAGGTTCGATTCATCCTTTCTACCTGCCCTGAGCTCTGGGGATTGTATTCACAGTGCAACTTCCAATTGGTCCCCACAGCCTGGGCTAGTCCCTGCAGGACTTTGCAGATGAAAGCTAGTCCATTATCCAATCCTAACACCTCAGGAACCCCGTACCTGGGTATGATCTCTTCGAGTAAGTCCTTGGCTACTACTTGAGCTGTTTCCTTCTTAGTGGGGAAAGCCTCAACCCACCCAGAGAAGGTGTCCACCATTACTAACAAGTATTTGTAGCCATACCTCCAGGGCTTGACTTCAGTGAAATCCACTTCCCAGCTCCATCCTGGTGCCATCCCCTGTACCCTGGTACCTGTATGTGAGGGTCCCTTCCTACTGGGTTTCATAGCCTGGCACCTGGCACACTGATCCACAATTCACCAGATCTGGGCTGTCTGATGCGGGAAACTGAGGTGGGCCATTTCCAGGAGGGTCAGGAGCTTCCTTTTTCCCAGATGGCTGGCTTGATACAGGTTGGTGAGGAGAAACTGTCCCAATTCTGACAGCAGGATAAGTTGTCCTTCAGGGTCACGATACCAGCCCATTCTGCACTCTGGTGGTGGTGAATCCATTTTAGGTCTTCTGGGGTGTAATTGGGTTTTGGCGGTAGTCGCGGGAGCTTAGGCATTGGCAGGGCTAGGGCCAGAGTCACAGTAGCTCTGGCCGCATGTCTAGCTGCTTTGTCGGCTCATCAATTCCCTTCAGCTTCTGGGGTCCTGGCAGACTGGTGACCAGGGACGTGAACGACTGCTTTTGCACTGCTGCCAACATCCTCTGGATCTCATTCAAGTTGTGCAGTCCTCTCTCCTTTCGGCGGTAATGAAAACTCACTCCCGGTAAATGGCCCCATGAACATGCACAGTGCCAAAAGTGTAGTGGCTATCAGTATAGATAGTCATCCTCTTCCCTTTGACCCTTTCAAGGGCTTTGGCTAGCGCGACCAATTCAGGCCTTTGAGCTGAGGTTCACCATGGCAGGGAGGCACTCCAAATAACAGTTCCTTGTTGATCCACTACCGCTGCTCCCGCCCGGCACTCCCCGTTCTGCACAAAGCTATTTCCAACCATGTACCAGATCAACTCACTGTTGGGGAGAGCAGAGTCCTGCAGGTCAGGGTGCTCCTGGGTCCAGATTTGGGGTCGGAAGCAGGTAGCTGGGTTCAAGGAGGGTGTCTCAGAGAAGGTGATCCAAGGGGATTCTAGCAGGAGCCCCTGGTAGTAAGTCAGTCTGGTATTTGTCATCCACCTATCAGGGGGGTACCTCAAGACCCCATCAATGGCGTGAGGCATTACTATCTTCAAGTGCTGACCAAGGTGAGCTTGTCGGCATCCTTTACCATCAAGGGCACTGCTGCTATGATTCGCAAACATGGGGGCCAACCTGCCGCAATGGGGTCAAGTCTTTTGGACATGTAGGCCATGGGGCGCTTCCATGGCCCAAGCACTGCATCAGCACCCCCTTCGTTATTCCCTTCCTCTCATCTATGAACAGGTGGAAGGGCTTCAAAGGGTCTGGCAGCACCAATGCCAGAGCCTCTAGGAGGTCGGTCTTAAGTCCCTCAAATGCTTGCTGTTGTTCTGGCCCCCAGACCCAGGGGGTTCTGTCCTTAGTGACTTTATACAAGGGTTTAGCCAACTCCGCATACCCTAAGATCCACAAATGGCAATAGCCAGTGGTTCCCAGAAATTCTCAGACTTCTTGAGCTGAGGTGGAAACCGGAAGCCTTAGGATGGTCTCCTTCATAGCCTCTGTCAACCACCTGGTTCCTTCCTTTAGCTTGTACCCTAGGTACAGTCTCCCTGCATATCTGCACTTACCTTGCACTGGCCAGATAGCTGAGCCTCCCAAGTTCTCGGAGGAGGTCCTCCATTGCCCTTCGGCACTCAGTCTCAGAGGGGGCTGCCAGGAGCTGATCATCAACATATTGCAGTAGGGTGATGGAGCTGTGGTTCTGCCGGAAGGTGCCCAAGTCCTCACTCAAAGCTTCGTTGAAAAGGTGGGGGAGTTCTTGAAGCCCTGCGGAAGTCTGGTACAAGTAAGCTGCCCAGAGGTCCCGCATCTTCATCTTGCCACTCAAAAGCAAAGATGAGTTGGCTCCTGGGTGCCAGGAGGGCTATGCTAAAAAAAGCATCCTTTAAATCTAGGGTGGTGTACGAAATGTGTCGGAGGCAGGTGGCTCAGCAGGTTATAGGGGTTGGGGACAGTAGGGTGGATGTCCACAACATTCTCATTCACCTTTCTCAGATCCTGAACCGGCCTATAATCTCTTCCTCCTGGCTTTCTGATGGGAAGGACTGGGGTGTGCCAAGCTGAGTGGCAGGGCCGCAATATTCCCGCCCCTGCAGTCAGCAGATGTGTGGCACAATCCCTCTACGTGCCTTGGTAGACATCGGGCACTGCTGGACCTGGACTGGCTGTGCAGTGGTCTTAATTTGCACTATCACTGGGGATCAGTGTGCTGCCAGCCCTACTCCCACCACCTCTGCCCATGCCTGCGGGAAGATCTCTACCCTATAGCTCATCTCGGGGGGCCACTCAGCCTGAAGGGGGAGTTCCCCGGGGGAGAACAGATGAAATTCATCTGCAACAGACATGGTCAAAACTTGGAGGACTGCCCTTGGCCATCTGTAACCTTAATGCCACCTGGCTCAAAGTGTTTATGGGCCTGCACTTTGGTTAGCAAGTCCCATCACAAGAGAGGAGCTGGACACTCAGGGATAACCCGGAAAGAATGGGTTACCTGGTGTCGAACCAGATCTGCCCATCACTTGCTAGTCCAATGATAGGCTTTGGATCAAGTGGCTTCTTGAACCAGATTAATCTCTGCGACAAGGGCCCCATGGCCTTGTTGAGAACAGAATACTGTGCTCCAGTATCCACCATAAGTCCCACTGGCTTTCTCTCCACAAATATCGTTACCCAAGACTCGGGGAGGGGTTCCGAGCCCCGTTGCCCCTAGTCACACCAAAGTTCCATCCTTTGGCGTGACCCTCAGAGAAATGACTCAGGAGGAAAGTCTCAGGAGTTACCTGAGACTGTCCCATAGTAAGGAGAAATAGACCAGGGAGACCAAAAAGAACAAGGGAGGCAATACACGCAGTAAAACAAATTCTCACAGGACTCTCCAACATCCACCGGCCGGTCAGCCACACCACTCTCACAGGGGCAATGCCCTTCTCATTCACACTACCAGAATCCGACCAAGGATCCTTACCAAACAACCACCCAACCAGCATCCACTGGGGATGTTGGCGTGACTCCTGATTTTCGGGGACGTCTCCCATGACTTTCGACAGTGGAACCTCCAGGGTAACTTGCAACCCTTTCCTTCAACCAAACAAGAATTCTCACTCAAATTCTAACCAGGATTTGTGTACTACCAGGAGGTGACCAATCCTCCTTCTGAAGCAAATTTCCTTTGAAACCTCAGTACTGTGGGCCGTTCATCTCTCCTGGGCTGGAGTCAGATGAGTCTATCCCGGGCGAGCCCCCAAATGTAAGGTTCCTGTTCCGACTAATCCCCGGAGAGTCAAAGTGAACACTTGGTAATGCAAATCACACAATGAGGTTTTATTAAAGCAAGTGAAATGATAGAAAAAGCTTGCACCTGTGTAAATATGAGGCTCTTCCCAAACTGCCCTCAACCCCTCATAAAAGCTGCAAAGAATTTTCGCCTCTTATCTTATCTGTAAAGACCAGGTGGCTGATCCAAAAGCAAACTTAAAGATAATGACAACCCTCCTCTTGGAGGTCAGGGTGACCCAGAACTTAAAATAACTTGCTTTGTATACAATTTTATACGTTAACCAATTAAAAAGAACACTGTAAAACTGCTTGCCTTTCATTATAAAAACCCTGCTAAACATGGGCTCGGGGCCCCTTAAGGTCAGCGGTTAGCAAGTGCGCAAAGGACCAGGCTCGAGCTTGCTAATAAATGACTCTTTGTTGTTGCATTGATCGTGGTCTCTGGTGGTCTTTGTGGGGTCTTGAGCCACTAGTCACAACATCTTGGGGGCTCGTCCAGGATGCCCCTAGCCCACCCAGACACCTGATCATAGAGTCATAAGTGACACCTTCGGCTGGTGAGTAAGGCATTGCCGAATTTTTTCTGGTCTGGATTGCCTGCAGGTTCTGGTTCTGGGCTGGCAAAGTCCTGGCAGACACGCTATAGGACCCTAGCTGGGTCTCGGGAGACGTCCCCTCGACCCATCAGGGCGATTCTTTGTCCCATCTGGGTGACTCTCACATCTGGGAAACTTTCGTGTTGCATCTGGGCAGCCTTTGTGTTGCATCTGGGCGACTCTTTGATGCAATTGGAAATTGTTTGTTTTTGTCAACAAAATACCAACTAGCCAATTTTTATTTAGTGCGCTATATGTCTGTCTGTGTGTTGTACCGTACAGTCTTTACTATTGTCTCATATTAAATTCTTTATTGTGTTAATCTGATCTTAGGCTTAGGGATACTCATTGCAGGGTACTTTACAGTCCTTCACCTTGTTCCTGAGAGATTTGTTTACTCCAATCCCCCTAGGCAGAGAGCCCGGCAGCTCCATTCCTCAAAAGTAGTGAGAAATAATGTTTTGTGATTTTCTGCATTCAAACCTAACCTGATTTCTCAACCAGTAAGAAAAAGGGTTATAAAGTCCTAGGTGATCCCCCTCTCCCCCCTGCTTGGCCTTGCTGAAGCCTGCATTGGAATGTAACTGAGCAGTCTCAGCAGGAGCAGGGAGGGGGGGTGACCTGAAGAAAAAAAAGGGTGTCCATTTTAAACTCCTGGGCTGCTACACAGAACTAACTCATTTTCTAGGATTCTTGTTTTGTTTTGTTTTTCTTTAATGCTGTATTTTTGAGCTCATAATTTTGATCCTACATACCTAGGTTAATGATCATTTTTCTTTCTGATCAGTTCCATTTTTATCCAACTCTAGAGTTATTTTTAAATATCTGTTACATTGCAATGGAGATAAACATTACAAGGCCTTTGCGTTTGTGTTAGGTGTATGTGTCATTGTTTAAGTTCGTATTGCCTATATATGTACCTGACAAAATTGACATAGATAATAAGTGTGCATAAAATTAAAATTTTAAAAATGGATCCAAATACTTTTATTCACGTGATTTAAAAGGATTTTATTTAAATTGGGTAAACTAATAAAAGTAAAATGTCTTTAGAAATAACTCGCAAGTCTCTAGGTGGTCAAACTAATGAAATATTGATGTTAAACAATGTCTAATATCAATTATTTCTAGGACTTTTCTTCAACAGGAAAGAGATGGCAAATACCATTCAGGACACTTGTCTGAAGTCTTGTTTTTTTTCAAAATAAGTAAATTAAATTTAACATGTATGGGACTACTCAAATGTGTTTGTTGGTGATGTCTGATTAATTTGCAAAGTTAAAATGCTCATTTTTAAATAACATCAAGTACTCTTAAGTTCTTAAATTCCATGGAGTAACATACTTAAACATTATTGGTGTTTTCATAGGTTGGTAAATTAAAGAGTGTTTAACATTGCTTTGTGTCATTACTAAAATCAAAGTTATTAAGAGTTATGTCCTAACGGGTAAAACCCCAACCCAGACGGTGAGCGTTCCATCTGCTCCCTTACCACTTCCCCCTGCTCCCCCTCCAGTTCTGCAAAACTCCAAGGAGCTCTTAGATTTGGATTTAGAGTTACCATCTCCCCACTCACTGTGTTTCAGTTAAAGTACTATAAACAACAAAGTATTTTATCTTGTTAATTTGGAGTAATTTGTCTAAATTCAAAAATTTCATAAGAGTTGTTTCAGAATGTGGACAAAAAGGGGACAACAGATAGGAAAGAGAAAATAAAAGGTTCTGGGTATGGAAATATATTTAATAAAAAGGAAAAGGAAATGTTTCTGGGCACGAAAGTGTTTGTGTGATGGAATACATGAGGGTCTAAGTAAGTGCTAAGAAAGTCTGTGTGTAAGTAAAGGGCAAGTTTCAACAAGTCTGTGTGTAACTAAGTTGGATGTATGTATATGAGACAGTTAAAGCTATTTAAGATTTTTCCTAAGGTGAAATACTAATGTTCTGATAAAAGCCAAAGTTTAACCTATATGGTAAAATGACATGGTAAAATGACAAGGATTTCTTAGAAACACTAATTTACTCTTAACTTTGTGTCTATTAAGTTTTATTCTTTAAAACAATTAGTCTTAAACTTTGGGGTTTATACAATTATGGTTAAACAACTGTTAAGACTATTGTACTATGTTACAGAGTCTAAATTTTTCTTTAAAGACTAAATTTAGTAAGATTAATGTGTCAAGATAATTGTGAAATGGTCACTCTTTGTATACTAAATGTAAGTCCTCAGTTCTACCTGGAGGCTGTTGAGTGACTGGGCTCACGCTGACTTCCCTCACTGTGTGCTCCACTGGAATACATAGCTGTTTGCTCAGGTTCTTGCTGGTGGGTTGAGTGCTAATAAAACCTGGCCCTTGGAAGTGTCCTGGTGATGCTGACTCTCTACCCATGCAGGGCCTAATTCTGCAGGTGCAATTGAACAAGGACATCTGGGAACAGAACCAGCATGTACGACCACCAGGGAGCACTGAGGACCAATAGGGACTCAAGATCTGTTGTGTAACACTATCTGCTTCCACCACTATCTGTCTATCTAACCCACTTCTGGTCCTTCCCTGGAGGCCACAGATCCAGCTCACACCATAGCTGGATAAAGAGAATCCAGACAGAGCAATGGTGAGGGACAGGGTCTATGAGGGCTTATCCTGGCCTAGATCTGACTCCTGCATCTCCACCATGAACAGGACACCAGGGACAAGGAGCATCACCTCCTGTCAGTCACACCAGAAGCTGCATGCCCCATCTATCTCCTGAAATCCCTGGACTCTCACACATGGCAGGCAGAAGGGCAGTCCAAGGACCTCCATGCTGCAATAAAAGCCTTGTGAGAAGGACCGAGGGTTGCTGAGCCAGGGCTGAGACTTGGGTTGCTTTGCATAGGGGAGGCCTAGGATACAGGTGAGCAGCAGCTGAAAGGGTCACTGTCCTTCCTAGGGAGTGTGCTGACCTTGTGCTGGTCAGAGGCAATAGGACTAAACCTCAATGTCCTCCCTGCTTCCTACCTGGTCTTCCTCCTGCAGTCATCAGGAATGGATAGGCCAGAGTTCAGGGGTTGGGAGCACCACACTTAAAGGAGGGCTTCTGCAGGAGGGCACAGCCATGCAGAGAAAGGAGACAGCAGGTGGCCCCCTCAGGTCCTTTGCTCTGTGCTGTGAACTCCAGGGGAGAGTTTGGGGTGGGGCAGGGCAGAGGGTGCCATGGGCCTTGCTGGGGATGGAGAGGAAGTTCAAGAGTCAGCCTGCTCCCACTCAGGCAGCTGTTGGCCTCCTGCCTTGATTATCTTCCTAGCCTTGACATCACCCTTGGCTGTGGTGCTCCTAGACCTCCAGACCTTGCTGTCTCCAGGTCTCACAGCATCTGGGTTTGTGAAGTGTCTCTGGGTCCTTGAGAGTCAGTCTCAGAATGTCCCAGGTTAATTCATATCAGGGCTCAGCATGGCCCTCTTTGATGGCTGGAGGTCAGTGCTGGGTGAACCATGACCCATGAACCATGGACAGGAGGCTCTGCGATTCCTCTCTGGCTCTGTCCAGCAGGCTCAGGGCCTGATAATGGAACAGGTGCCTGCAGTCTGCACTGGAGATTCCCTTCCAGCTCTGCAGCCTGTCTGTGTCCATCATAACTGAGATGAGACCAGGAGCAGGGCCATGAGGACAGGTGCAGAGCCTGTGGGTGCTGGGGCAGCCCATGTCCCCTTCCCTGTTCTCCTGTGGAAATCACATGTGCTGAGAGAGGAAGCCCTGCCCTGCAGCCCTGCAGCCCTGTGAGGACCCCACTCTCTGGCCCATGCTCAGCTCTGGGAACTGCACTGGTCCAGAGGACAAAGCAGCCCAGCTCCCTGTCCTCACCCAGCACAATGTCATGAGCTCCCTGTCAGGAATTCAAGGCAGGAGGAAGACCATATGTGAGGGAATGTGAGTGGTATTTTCTCTGTGCTTTCCCAGGGTGCTGTGCTAACACATTTAGAAATGCAGGTTGTGATTTTTCCTGTAAACTTGAGCCAACACAGAGGAATCATGCACATGGTGAATTGCTTAACCTCAACCAGTGAGGACAATCCATACGGGGAGGTTTTAAATGAACTCAGCATGAGAACCTGGGGCAGTCAGTGGCCAAGCCTTACCTAAGGCCACAATGATAAGGAACAGGCATCATTCTCCTACAGCCACAGTCTTCCTGAGGTCCAGAGGACTCCCTGCAGACACATGGAAGCAGCAGAGCAGAGGCTCCTGGGAACTCCATAGTCCTGTGCACCCAAGGATGGAAGGAGGTTTCAAATTGCCAGGCACCAGCAAGGCCCCAGCTTCACCAGCTCAGAGGCAGAGATGAAAATGCTGTAGTCACCCAGGGCAGGGCATGTGGGAGAGAGCTCTGGGCTGCCTGGCCCTGCACTGCCAGGCATGGTCTCCCCTGTTCAACCAGCAAGGTGCTCAGAGGTTCCCAGTCATGGCTCAAGGGAGGCCAGGACCTGCTCCCTGCTGAGGCCACCTTGTCATTAGCCTCCCCATGCTGGCTTTGCTGGCAGGCAGAGGGCAAGAGGGTCAGATCACATGAGTTCCACCAAGACTTTAAGGAAGCCCCAGATGGGATGTCAGGGTAGGAGTCCTGCTGGCAGCCCTGGCAGGGTGATGCTGGAGCTGAGAGATGAAGCCAGAGCTGCTGTGGAGACCCAGGAACAGAGCCCGTGTGGCAATAATTTTTAGAGGTGGAAAGATGAGATGATGATTATTGGAACCTAATCAGTAGAATCATACAAGGACATGCTTTATATGGGTGACAACCAAATGTAGGATGGTGTGTTTGTTGGAAGTAGGTCAATGGGAGGTGGTTTGGATTTTTATTATGTCCCTGGTGAGCAGAGCTCTCCCTCTCTCTCTGTCAGCTGTTAGTATATGCTGAGCAGCTTTCTTCCACCACACTGCTCTGCCATGATTGGCCACCTCGCCTATGGACTAGAGCTATGTTGTTCACTGCCCGTGGACTGAGACCTCTGAAATTGTAAGCAGAAATAACTGTGTCCTCTTCACATGGTCCTTGACATATATATTGGTCATGGTAATGTGAAAGGTGACTAAGACACTATCCAATGCCACATAAAGAGCAATTTAAATAATAAATCTGGCTGCTTTCCTACAGAACATGGTAGAAGGAGAAGCAGTAGAATGAGACAGAATGAAACATGAACATGCACCATCCTGTGAGGACCTGACAGGAGGGAGGGTTGCTATGGGACAGGGAGGGAGGAGCAGACCCCAACCTGCAGAGCCATGTGAGGTTTTTACAGTCCAGGGGCCTTCCTGTCATGAGATATAGCATGAAAAAGAAGACAAACAACACTACTGGTAAATAAAAATATATAAAACTGTGAAATATTGGGTATATAAATAATCTGTTCAGAGAGATATTGAAAACTATAAAATATTCTAGAAAAAATAAAGCAAAGCAATTGAAGTAAACCCCGGGTCCCTGCTGTAAAAATATTAAAACTCTGAAACTCTTTTAATTCCCAAATAGAGCTATGAGGAGGGGGATCAGCTGTGGGACAGGGAGGGAGGAGCAGACCCAACCTGCAGAGCCAGGTGAGCCTGTTACCCTCCAGTGGCCTTCCTGCCATGAGGTATAGCATGACAAAGAACAGGACAACAAAATTATTTGTGAATAAAAATATATAAAACTGGAAATTATTAGGTATAACATGAATCTGTTTAAAGACAGATATTGAAAACTAGAAAATATTCTAGAAAAAATATAACAAGGCAGTTAAAGGAAGCCCAGGGTCCCTGATGTAATTCTCAAATAGAGCTATGATTTTAGCACTTCCTATTATAACCCTAATGGAATTTTTTTACAGTATTAGAAAAAACTGTTTACAACATATTTTGATCGGAAAAAATATCCTGAATATTCAAAACAGATTTTTAATTCATCATAGATATCTATAGGATTGCATTCACTTTGAGGTAATCATAGAAGACTGGACTGTAATTTGCTCCCATTCAGTCCCCATGACTTCCCATTCTCTCTCCTCCTTCCTTCTCTTGATCCCTTCCTCTGCTCTGCTCATCTCTCTGTTAAAGGTTGGAGATGGACTGTCCCCAAGCTTCTTCGTTTGTGCCAAAGAGTCAGATGTGGGAAGATGAGGTCATGAGCTCTGCAACTTGTAAGTGATCTATTTTCATGGACCTTATGGGTGGTGATTTAAGCAGGTGAGGCATGACTGAGGAGGGGAGTCACTGGGGGTGTCCTGGAGAGTGCCCTCTCCCCTGTAGCCCCCATGATTTCACCTGTGTTTGGTGGCCACCATGAGATGAGCACCTTTGTCCTTTGCTGCCCTTCCACCAGCAGGCTCTGCCTCCCTCAGGTCCACAGCAGTGCAGTCACCTTCTACAACCTGGAGTCAGAGCAAAACTGACATGCTCTACATTGGTCTTGTCAGGCGTTTTCCCACAGGGAAGGAAAGATGACTACCACAGAAATTAGTACCAGGAGAGGGGTCCATATTTGACAAGTTTATCTATGAGATTCCAAAGTCTTTAGAACTGGTTTTAGGAAAGAAAGTGGGAAAGCCTGAGGATGCAGGATGGAGAAGCCTTCAAGGTGTAAGCAGGGCTCATGGGCTATTGTGGTGGGAGCTTAGAGGGCCAGAAGGCTGAGAGGAATGAAAACCATGCTCATGAGGATTCCAAGGGAAATGAGGACTCCCTGGGGAGCTGGAATGGAGGCAATTCATGTTGTATTACAGCAAAGAGCATGACTACACTTTCCCATGATTGAGGAGTCCTGGGAGGCTGAATTAAAGGTAATGAACTAGTTAATCTGGTGGTGGAAGATTCAAGGCAGCACAGCTGCAGGAGGTGGCATAGGTACTGCTCTTTGTTATGAATCAGGTCTATGGTGATCATCAGGAGCAGAATACAGAGCAGAAGGATTTGAAGACTTGCAGATGAGTCAGAACTGTACATGCAAATTTGGGGATAAGGAATTTGGGGTTTTGGAAGAGTTTACAGACCAAATGGGATGCTATGTACTCTACCCAGACAATAGGACAGATAATTGAAGGACCTCTATGGATTTGCAAGGGCACACCCATTGCAGCATCAGGAAAGTTGAAGGTAGATCCCATGAATTGAGTTACTGGGGCCCCGGTCACATCAGAGAACTAGGATGTGGCTTCTCCATTCTCCATCCTAGGCACTAAGAGACCAGAGCAGCCATGACCCCAGGGAGTTCATTTACTGCTTGAGCTTCCAGCCTAAGCTGGTATTATGAACAGAGTGCTGGTTCTTTCAGAATGCAGGATGCTGGAGTTAGTTGTTCATGGAGTACTTCAATGATCCTTCAAAGAATTCTGGGAGGTCAGGCAATGAGTAGAATGTACAGAATCCCTGTGGTCAACCTGAGGAAGATGAGGCTTGGACCTGTGAATTTGAGCATGAATCTGGAATGAAGACCCCAGAAACTAAGAGATGGCAGCCATGTGCACTGTGTCCCAAGGAGGGCTGCTGACTGTGGAGAGAGCCAGGATATGGAATAGGCCATGAGGGCAGCAGCAGGCAGCACCACAGGGTCAGGCAGGTCAATCACTTAGAAGAACACATCTCTCTTGTGACTCTGAGACCACAGTACTGGATTGCTCAGGTAAGTTTTCTCTTTTCTCTTTTTCCAATCCCTTCTCTCTCAGCTTTAGACTTGTTTACTTGATGCCACTGTGTGCATATATATGACCTGCTTCTGATTTTGATAGGAGCTACCAGCCAAGTGTTCGCCTTTATTGAGGTGAGACATTGAATTTGGCCTTTTGGGAAATGCAGGGAATGGTCACTCCCTGATGACTCTGAGAGAAGAACCACATTCACTTTGCACTGTGAGATGGACATGAGCTTTGGGGTCCAAGGTTGGAAGGTTATGGTGTGGATATGAGGTGTCTTCCCACAACCTCTGTTCTGTTGCTGGTAGTAAAAAGAACAGAATGTGAGCTGCAACCACATCAGTTCATCCTAGTCGAAATGGACTACCTGAGAGGCACCTGTATGTGGGTAAAGAGTGTGTGGAGGAGGCAGTCACTGTCCCCCAGCCTCCTTCCCACTTTCTTTCTTATTCATTTCTGCCAAGACCTACACCTGTTGCCTCCACCTCCCTTCCACCTTGGGAATTTGCCTCACCTGAGACGGAGCATGATAGAGTTGGATGACCATGTACTGACCCTCTGAAACTATCAGCCAGGATGAAATTTTTTATTCTAGGTGAATCATGATGTGGTTTGGTGAAAGGGATGTATTCATTAAGTTCATTGAACTTGCTGTATTGATCACATCTCAACTAAGCAATTAAATAGATAAATAGATGGTTGTTAAAATAATGACAGGTGAATGACAGATTACAAACAGATAGACCTGTTTGATTATATACACGCAGACACAAACATATGGAGAGAAGAAAAAGACAGGTAAGAAATTAAAGTGATAGAAGATAGAAAGATGGTAGACAGGTGATGGATAGATTGGTTGAGCTTTTCTTAGGCCATTGGCCAGAGGTCAGCAGCCTTTGTTGAGGCTCTGGTGTCTGTACGACCCACAGGTGGAGGACTGCCTGCTTCGTAATTGTGGACATGTGTGGACCAGCCACAATGCCTTGGCATCCCAAGAATGGTTCCTGCCACTTTCCCGCATGCGTTGAACACCTAGATCCTCAAGTCTCCTACTCAAATAACAGTTGGTGGAGTCCCAGGCCTGACTGGGCCTCAACTTCAAGAATCTCAGGATGGGCAGATCTGGGCTCCAGCTCCCACAGGTGTGTGACCTTGCCCTGGTCCTGGTCCTACCTCTGCTGTGGGCACCCTGCTCTTTCCTAGGTTCATGCTCAGGTCACTAACCCTTGCTTCCTGGGACACGTGTGAGGAGTGAGCAGTGCACTCTGTTCACAGTGAAGCAAGGTGTGCTTGGGTTTCCAGGATATTGAGGAGAGTCACACCAAATTCACTTTATGAGATGACCTGAGACGAGTAATAGGGTGGGCACCAGAGTCCCTGAGCCTCAGCAGAACTGGCATTTAAAGTCTTGTTCGTGAGATGCGAGGATCTTTGAGCTTTCTACCACCTGGGAGCCATGAGAAGCCCCAATGCCCTGCAGACACCCAGACTGACTCCAGACACTGCCATGGACCTTAGAGTGGAGCAGAGAATCAGGAAGACCCTGTGGACTCCATGTCCACAATCTGCCCAGAGAAACCTCAGGCAATGTCTGCACAGGGTGTGGAGAGCTCATCAGGGAGAGAGCAGGTAGAGATGTGGCCAAGGAAGGAGACAGGTGTGCAGTCACCAGAAGAACCATGTTGTCAATGGAGGATCCTGATGACAGCTAAGGACACTGTGTGGGAGTCTGAGCAGCAGGCACGGGTTTCCATTTCAGGTGTGTGTGTGTGTGTGTGTGTGTGTGTGTGTGTGTGTGTGTGTCTGAGGTCTCTGGGATCCTGGACTCTGCTCTGGAAGATGAGGCTGCACAATGGTGTGAATGGACACCTGCCTGCCCTGGGGAGGTGTGAGTCCAGGTCAGTGTGTAAAGAGCACCTGGCAGTTTCTTGGTCGTGATGGGTCAAGGTAGAGAGCCTGATGAGCTCTCCCCATGTGCGCCCTCTTCAGCTGTCCAGGGACTGTCTGAATGGAGAAGGAGGCAGGCCTGGTACTCAGGGACAGCAATGTGACAATGTAGCAGAATCTGCCTTCCAGGGGTCTCACCCATAGAGACACACAAAACATCCAGACACACATACACACATAAAACACAAATATAAATGTACACATGGACACAAAGATCACACAGGTACTGTGCAGCCAGGACTGAGGTCTGTGGAGAAAGACACAACTGACCTCATAAGACAACATCATGGGATGAGTTGAGGCAGATAAGATCCCACGATTCCCCATGATGGGATCAAGGACACCCAGATCAGGTGAAGAGAAACCACTCACCCTTCTCCAAGGCTGGTCTGAAGGTGGCACCTGAGTTCTCTGTGTGCTGAGCGCCCCCTGCTGGCCCTGGGCACCCTGCAGGAGGGTTTGTGTCTGGGTTCACACTGAGGTCCTCTCACTGTGTCTCTGGCACAGTAATAGGTTGCTGTGTCTTGGGTGATCAGGGATCTCAGCTGCAGGGAGAACTGGTTCTTGAACGTGTTTCTGGAGATGGACGCTCGACTCTTGAGTGATGGGCTGTAGTTAGTGCTACCATCACTACATAGGCGCCACATCCACTCCAGCCCCTTCCCTGGGGGCTGACGGATCTCGCTCAAGCAGTAATACTTGTTTGTGATGGAGAATCCAGACACAGTACAGGTGAGAGCCAGAGTCTGCAAGGGTTTCACAAGGCCAGGTCCTGACTCCTGCAGCTGCACCTGGCACAGGACATCTGGCGACAAGTACAGGCAGACCCTGTCAGTCACCTGCAGTCACAACCTCCCCATGGACCCAACTCTGACACTGGGGACACTCCCCTTGGGGAGCTGTTGCCATGCACAGGAGAAGACCCACCAGCCTCATCTTCTAGACCACACGTACCTTCCCAGAGAGCTTAGCCCTGTTTGAGCAGAGAGCTGTGAGCTCCCACAGTCCAGAGGGCATTTGAACCCAGAGCAGGAGGAGGAATTTGCATGTGGGTGAGGCTCTTCTTATATCTGTTGAGGCTGAGGCCAGGCTGCCCAGACCTTAGTGCTCCTGAGATGTGAACTTGGCATGAGAGCCAAAGCCAGTTCTTACTCTCACATTGATTGAGTTCATGGCCCAGGTTGAGGGTGTGGGGCCATGGAGCTGGGAACTCCCAGGAACCTGGGGCAGCCCTAATGGGTCAGGAATCCCTGCTTCTTACTTTTATGCCTGGAATGTGCTCACATCATGGACTTTCCAAGTTCCCCTGTCCTCTCCACATCGAGGGCTGTGGGCTGTTTCTCCTTCTGACACACAGGTTGCTACCATCTGCAGGATTGTTCTGTGAGCCCGAGATCTCCCTCCTCCTCAGCCAGTGCCCAGGAGGGCAGCTCCCAGGCCTGAGTTAAGGTCACCTCTGGGAGGAGAGGTGCAGCTCCACTCTGCACTCCCAGCAGCATCTACCAGCTCCAGGCCCTGCCTCCTGCCAGCACCTCTCTGTCAGATCTTCCTGGTACTTTCAGAAATTCCATCCTGGGGGGAATCTCCTGGGTCATGATGCGAACTCTCCTGGTGGCAGATGAAGGAGATTCCCTGCTCCTGTGCTGAAGTACCATCTTCTGCACACTCCACCAGCCTGGGCGAAGGACCAGTCAGTGTCCTCATGGACCTGGTGCTGTGTCCAGGATCAGATTTAATTTCCACCACTGCATCTGGTGCTCTTTGTTCTCCACATATGCCCTCTGGACTCTCTCCCAGCAAGGCCAGAGAGTCTAAGCTCCTGTGTCCAGTGTCATGTCCCTCATCCCCCACACGGTAGACCTGGTCCTTTGTCACCTGTCCATTGTCATAGGTAGAGCCCATGATGGTCTCTCTCATGTTGGATGCAGTGCCAGAGACACAGCCCCTGCTATGTAGACAGTTCCAGACTCCACCTGTGTTCCCATGGTGATTTGTCCATGGTCAGGACATGTGTCTCTTAGGGTGAGACAGGGGCAGGACAGGTCCTGGTCATGGGGCCTCTGATGAGTGAAGGAGGCTGCAGACCTGGGAGGATCCAGCCCTCTCCATGGTTCCCATCTCCACGCCCAGCATCCTCCTCCTCCAGTTCAGGGAATGTGGTGAAGGAGACTGATGTAAGGGGACAGGTGGTCAAGGTAAGGAAGGGCATTGAAAATTTTGCCAGGGTCACCCTAGCCTTAGAACTACTGATACTAACTTTTGTTTTTTAATATCTATCATTCTCTCTCTATTCCATCCATCATCCCTCATATATGTTAACTATCATCATTTTTTAAATTTTCTCTTGCATATGAAGCATTACTTGGTCTTTTATCTCTATCTATAAAATATCATCTATCCTCCATTTGTTATCAGTCTTTTTATTTGCAATCTGTCTATCAGGTGTCTCTCTTTCTATCCTCCATCTTCTCCTCTTCATCATTATCTGTGACCTACTTCTCCCTTTCTTCTCTTGTCTTGCCTCTCTCCTGGACACACAGCCACCTGCCCATAATGGTGCTGCCCTGTCTTCCTCAGCATGTCTGTGTCATCCACAGATGGAGAGAACAAGTGACCCTGGGTCATTCTCCCCAAACCCTGCACCCGAGAGGTTCCACCATGGGTCCACTGCACTCCTGAGGTCATGTTTCCAGGACAGGATCATATAGGGTGCAGACCTTGTGTGAACCATGGGAGGAGGTGTGTCTATACTCAGTGTGGGCTGCCTTCAGTCCCCACTGTCCATGTCATCTGAATGAGGACCAAATGGAGGTCCTCTCAGATCTACAGGAAGCCCAGCAAGCCCACCTCTATTCAAAACACTGCAAGGCTTAGCAACAGCAGCTCACAGGAGAGGGAAGCGAAGACCCTTAGCAGGGGAAGGGAGAAGTCGAGAATTTGAATTATCGATCAACCAACTTGATGTACATGAAAAGGTAAAGAGTCCCCCCTTAGTTTAAAACTGACAAACTGGCACAGTAACAAAATACAAAATTAACACAAAAAAAAGTAATATTTTATACATGAAAAGCAAACATTAAAAAATCAAAAAACAATCTGATTCAAAAAGACTAAATAATTACTAGGATAAATTAATCAAAATAGAGAAATACTCCTTAAGGAAAACCATAAAACTGTCCAAAGTAATTGAAGAGGAAAGAGACAAAATGGAAAGACAGCCCATGTTCATGGATTGGAGAAAAATATTGTTAACTCTTCACAATTCATAAAAGAACCTACAGATTAAATGTTGTCTTTCCCAAAGTTCCTTTACAGTCTTTTTTTTTTTTTTTAATTGAGGTACTGGGGATCAAACTCAGGGCCTTGTGATTGCAAGGCAAGCACCCTACAAGCTGAGCTATCTCCCCAGCCCCCTTTCACATTCTTAACAGAAAGAGAAAGCATAAAACTACAATCCACTGGGAACAGAAGGTCCCTGAGCAGGCAAAACCAACATCACCCCCTAAAAAATACCTGGTCTTATCTCAACCTCGATGTCAACATGTACCACTCTGTGAGAGCAGCTCAGAATGATGACCCTGCAGTGAACCAACACACAGACCAGAGGAGAAACAGAGGACAGGGTGCAGCCCCACATGCAGTCCATGGGCTGTGGGCAAAACTGCCAGAAAAAGTCACTGTAGTAAGGTCAGTTGTTACTGAACAGCTCTGGGAAAACCGGATGACCACACAGGAGAAAGGAACTGGACTCCTAACTCTCACTAGTGCAAAGCTGAGCTCCAAACCAATTCAAGACTTGCATACAGGTCCTGGAATGTGAGAGCCTTGAAGAAAACCTGGGAGCCGCTGCACAGTGCTGCTACAGGAGGAGAGTTTGTGTAAGTACCTTAGAGCCAAGGCCGTAAGAGTGAAAGTGGAGATGTGGATTGATCACACTGCAGGACTCTCCACAGCAAAGACACTAGAGTGAGGATTAAAACTACACAGTAGCAGAAAAATCATGTGGAAGCCTGTCCCTCCAACAAGGGACAGAAATGCAGATTGAGTGTGAAAAGTTCATTAACCAAAGACAACACAGAGGAAGAGTCCACAGCTGGCTGCACTTTGGCTAATTATATGCATACACACCTCCCAAATGAGCACATAGACCTGATCATGGAGAATTTTTTAAAAAAATGCTCAATATCATGAATCACCAGGAAAATACAAACAAAACCACAATGGAATTTCAACCCTACCTGGTGGAACAGCTTCTGGTAACGGGCAGAAGGTAACAGATTCTCACACCTGGAGGGGGTCAGGGAGTTTTTCTTGACTGGTAGGAATGTAGAAAAGCATGGTGGTCATGGAGAACACTGTAGAGCTTAAAACCTAAAATCAGTTCTTCCATGATGCAGTCACCCAGGTTTAACCAGAGGGAATAGACCATGCAGTTCAAATAGATGCTGCAAACCTATGAGCAAAAAGCACTTTACAAAATCAACAAAGGAGCCTTTCAAGGGGTAGGTCGATAAGGGAAATGCACCATTTCTTGACCAAGAAATATTATATAATCAGAAGAATAGCATCTTGTCCCTCCTTACCATGGACATCGACCTGGAGCACATGGACCTAGCAGACCTAAGTCAGGCAGAGGAGAACATCACCACACCAGCATCATGTGGGTAAGCTACTGCATCAGCCTCCTGGACAGAGAGAGGACCGGTGGCCACTGGAGATGGGAAGGGGCAGGGAGGGTGAGGGTGGGGTGGATGGTAAGGAACAGGTGCAGAGAGGGCCTTGTCCTGCTGCCCTGCAGCTCACATGCACCTGTGGCCACAGCCAGGCTGTGCTTCACAGTGACTGCAGCAGAGCAGCTGGGGGCTCCCAACACCAGGGAGGGACAGGGGATGGACAGCTGGTGTGCACAGCCTGGTCCATCATGGCCCCCTCTCCCATATGTCAGGGTGCTGTCCCCTGCCTCACAAGGACTGGGTTTCAATGCATGTATGAAAATACAGCTGGAAATGCCAGTCTTGTGTCTGATGGAGAGAGAGACTGACCTTCTTAGTGATGTTGATGATCACACACCATCGCATATGAAAGACAGCAGCATACAACCCATCACTGCTTATTCAGGTCCTTCAAAGTGTATTCCACTGTCAAATCCCTAAATCTAATTCACTTAAGTAGGTGTAAGTATTATACACATAAAAGTTGGTTTAAACAATCAAATACAAAGTGTGCCCAACTGAGGAGCATCTTATTAAGGAAAGTGATCCCAGCATCCACCAGGGCTCAGGAAGGAGCTGAGCCAGGTCCCCAGAGCAAGTCCTGAGGTTTCATCGAGGCAAAGGAGACAGTAACTCATTCGCCAGGGAGACTATACCATTCATAATATGCCCTGTTAATTCAGATGTGGGATCATTTTTGTTTTTTTGAAACACCAAAATTGTACAGTGCATGATTATTGGATATCAGAGATATAAAACAAAGGAATGCTATTGTATTTCTGATTAGTATGAAGAAAGATAGATAATGAATTGAGAAGATGATGACAGGTAGAGAGATTTAAAGTATACAAGACAGGCAGGAACAACCTCTGCTGTAGAAATATGTTCATGTGTCTATGAACATGAACTACACGACTGTATTTATAATGCACACACAATATGTTTAATGATTAAAAACATGGAATTATTACTGATAGAAACAGAAGTGACCTGCATTGTTAGAAAATGTACTACACTACATTATAAATTACTTAAAAATTTCATATTAAACATCACTATCAAAGCTCTCAACCAGGAAATATTTTTCAAAATATTCCTAATGACTTAATTTTCTGGAATGAACCAGGAGTATCTTAGGACAATCTGGGATATACAAATTGATAAAGCTCATCCTCACCCACACTGGAGCCGGATTCTCAGGACAGCTGGACACTGAGCAGGAACAGAGCCAAGGGTGTCCCTCTCTGCAACCCTGCAGTCCAGCCAGGACTGTAAACCCAGCAGGCTGAAGCTGTATCTCCCCAGCAGCCAGTGGTCCTGGGCTTCTCAGACTCAGGTTCACTTTGCCACAAGTTGGGGCACAGGGTGTCTTCAGGATCATGCAGCTCACACAGTCCATGCAGAGCTGACAACCCTCCCTCTGGGTCTTTGCCAAGGAAGCTCCTTTCTCTACAAGACTTGCTCAGATCACCCCTGTCCACAGGCCATGCACAGATATCTGTGGAGTGTGCATCTCTTCCTTTTGGAGCCCTGAGTGTGGTGTGCGGTGTCACAGAGCCACATCATGAGTGTCAGATAGCTCACGTACACCACAGTTCTGTGGATTATGACCAGTTTTGGGTTTTCTGTTGGCAAATCTCAGCTCAGTTTTCTTTATTCTTTGGAACAGAAGATACCTTGTGCCTGCTGACAATGGCTACAGAAGACCAGGTGCATCCACGTTCTCTAACACCTGATGGCAGCACAAGGGACTGTTCAATATCATGTGACAAAACTAACTGTCCCCTGTCCTTGTCAAATGTCCCTTGTGGCTGGAATCTCTGGTTCAAGTGGGCTCTGACATCTGCATGTGCACCATGCACAGATCAGTCACAGGAAGGTCTCAGGAGCACTGCAATGGGAGGGGCCCTGGGGCAGGGGGGATGTGGAGACCCTTCTCAGGGTGGAGGGAATATCCAGGGCCATGAAGTGTTCACACAGCTCAAGTGATGGCACCTACATTTCATGTCATTTCAAAGAAAGTATCATCATCAGACCTGATTATGCATTTTGTGCTGAGAGGGGAGATTCCAGAAACCCCTACTGGAACAAGGAGAGCTGAGTGAAGTCCAGGGGGAGGAACCCTGTGTAGACCACCATGACTGGAGCACATAGTAGGAGCTGCCGCGTAAGAGGGCTCAGGACTGGGGCCACGGTTCTCTCCTCCCTGTGCACCTGCTCCTGGGTGACCCTGAGCTCCCTGTGTGCTGAGCCCCCCCTGCTGGCCCTGGGCACCCTGAAGGGAGGTTTGTGTCTGGGCTCACACTGAGGTCCCTCACTGTGTCTCTGGCACAGTAATAGGTGGCCATGTCCTGGTGGTCAGGGATCTCAGTTGCAGGGAGAACTGGTTCTTGGATGTGTCTCTGGAGATGGATGTTCGGCTCTTGAGGGATGGGCTGTAGTAAGTGCTACCATCATAACATATGAGCCCCATCCACTCCAGCCCCTTCCCTGTGAGTTGACAAATTCATCTCCAGCAGTAATAACTGGTTGTGAAGGAGAATTCAGACACAGCACAGGTGAGGGACAGCATCTGTGAGGGCTTCACCAGGCCAGGTCCTGACTCCTGAAGCTGCACCTCTCACAGGACATCTGGGGACAAGGACAGGCAGACCCTTTCAGTCACCTGCAGGGATGACATACCCATGTACCAACCTCTGACACTGGGGACACTCACGATGGGGAGCTGTGACCAGGCACAGGAGAAGACCAAGCAGCCTCATCTTCTAGACCACACCTGCCTTCCCAGACAGCTCACTGTGTGAGCAGAGAGCTGTGAGCTCCCACAGCCCAGAGGGAATTTGAACCCAGAGCAGGAGGAGAAATTTGCATGTGACTGAGGCTCTTCTTATATCTGGAGAGGCTGAGACCAGGATGCCCAGGTCCTTATTGCTCCTGAGATGTGTCCCTCCCTTGTACCCAAGTGGAGCTTTACCTGTGACAGGAGAGTTGTTTTGTTTTCTGGGTGCTGGAAGGGTGTGGAACCACGAACCGTTCTTTCTCAGCGGAGCACCTTCCCCAAGGATCCTGCTCCCTTCCTGCTGCCCAGGCTCACTACTTTTCTCTACTCAGAGTGTGGGTGTTGTGTCCTGAGTGCTGAGCACAGTACAATCTGCTGCCTTCTCCCCCACTGCCCTCTGCTGGGACATGGCCCTTGTGTCCCTGGAAAGCATATGACACTGTCAATTTGGTGGTGTTATCTTGGTGTGGCCTTTCTCACTCCAAATGTGCTGTGGTCAGTGTAAGGTCAGATGTAGAAGTGGGTGACCAAAGAGGAGTTAGACCAAAAATGACTGAACAAGACTTTATTGGAGTTTGTGTCTGGGGCAAGATTCACCAGTCCTTCAGCGTGAAGGCCAGGGAATCCACGCCATGGACCGCATGGGGCGAGGTTTTGTAGTCCCAGATAAGTGGGGAAAACCTTGAGGGTTTAGTGTTCCCCTGGTGTTGGAAGGGGAATCCGTTGATTGACAGGTGCTTGAGAGACTCCTCTAGGGTTTCCTGCTGGCATCTGATTGTTTCTTGTTTGACATGCTCTGGCTGCCTGATTCCTAGGCCGCTTGATGCCCCATACCAATTCAGCTGCTCAGACCACCCTAACAGGCAGGACACACCAGAACCAGAACCAAGGAGACTGTACCCAAGGTCTCCTCTTAATTTTGTCACATATGTGATGGTGAGCATGTGAAAAGAGAAGGAGGCAGTCTCTCCAAGTTGGCCAGTCCCCAGAGGAGCTGTGCATCTGAGATCTGAGTGTTTCCCTCTATGTCCAGCTCCATCCTGATCTGCAGAGAATTCCCTGGATTCCACCTGCCCAGCTCTCTGTAGATGCTGGTTTGGAGAGTCATTCACAGGAGACCCAGGCCCAGGATGCTGCTGTCCTGACTCTCTGCAGTGACGGACAACTTCCTGTAACATTCCAGTCCATCCTCTCCGCAAGTCTCACCTGTAAATGTGTCTACAGACCCAGGGTCAGCCCTGCTCTGGTACAAGGGAGTGGTGTCCTCTCTCCTTCATCCTCAGGAGGGAGGGTGGAGGTAATGATGGGGACAATCTCGCCCCAGGGAAGACGAGGTTTAGGCAGACCAGTCAAAATGCTGCCAAAAAGTCTGTCTCCACTTCAGTGGTGGACTTAGGACAAGACCACACTGTCTGGACTGAGAAAAAACCTGACCAACTGCAGTGGTCATTCCTGGCTTATCTCTGTAATCTTCATGGTACCCTCCTGAGCTGCCTCTTCCTATGCAGAGTACAGTGAGCATGACTGAGGAGCTTCCTCCTGCAGGTGAGTACCAAGTCTGGATCCTGTCCTCTCCTGAACCATGGTCCTGCCCTTTGCTGGCTCCCGTGTGAGGTCAGTGACCATGAAGGTGAAACCAGACCCCATATGTCCAGTCCAGAGACTGAGCCAGGTCCAAGAGGTGCTGCATCTGTCCCCCTCCTCAAGTGACTCTGCAGCACCCTGCAACACAGGCACATCATGGATGGTTCCTGATTTTATTACTAGGAGGTTGTGAGTCATGAGCTCCAGGGTTGTGTCAGATCCCTCTGAAGGAAGTGACCAGGACAGAACCTTAGCCCAGCCCTCTGTGCCTAGCCATGATATTGACACCAGCAGGACACTTCAGCCCTCCACTTGACAACTGTGAGTAGCACATCAGGCTAATGAGCTTAATGTGCCCATTTTATCAAGTATTAATTCTGCAATCTCATGATGCTCAATCTTATGGCCTGGAGGTCATATCAAGTTCCTCGGAGTTATTGCATTGAACAGCTCCAAACAGAAATCTGCAAACAAAAAAGATGCTAAACCTTCTGGGTCTGAGTGTCTGCTGACCATCATTATTTAAATGAAATTCTAATACAGGCCATAGGGGCAAAGCAGGGCCCAGGGGACTCATTAGCTTCCATGATGTTCCCAATGGTCACAATGGTGGAGTCACTAAATCCACTTCTTAGCACAGGCTGCATCTTTGACATCCATCATTCATGGTGGGGAAATAACACCTGCTCTCTCAGCACTGCTGCAGGTCCACAGTAGGTGGTAATTCACTGCAGCCACCTGCTGAGCATCTGTTATCCTGGAGGTGTTGCTCCTGCTAAGAGAACAGACTCCAGTCTACCAGCCTCTCCCCAGGCCCACTGCTCCAGTCTCTGGGAGCCTCCCTCTACTCTGAGCACCTCGGGGATAACTGTTTATATTAGAATTTTCACACAATGATTCCTGTCTGTGACTGATTGTTGACACTAAGTGTTGTCCTGAGGGTCCCCTGTGTTTTCCCAAATGAGGACCACTATAGTTAATGGCTGAGTAGTACTCCATGATTACTCAGGCTCCCCTTCTCTTGGTGAGAGCACAGGTCGCTGCTGTACCCTGGCTGGGGTGAACAGCAGTGCAGTCAGCATGGGGTGGAGGTGGGGGATCCTCCTCCTAGTCATGGAACTGAAGGCAGAGCTGAGGATCATTTTCATCACACCCTGGACCAGAGAGTACTAACTGTTTCTCAAGCACAGCTCACATGCCTCATCTTGCTGAGATTCAGGGCCACAGCCAGCCCTGGTATCTCACAGGAGAGAGTAGAGACAGGGCCCTCAGGAGGAGAAGCTTTCTGCTGTGTGCACACCCCCTGCCTCCACACTCTGTTCTGGCTCATCCACTGACTAATTCAGCCACAGATGTGTGCAGGAGAGGACCTTCCTGGGCTGCACCCAGGCACAAGGAAAGAGTCCTTCAGACAAAACCTCTCAACACTCCATCTGTGGGATGGGTACATCTGTATGAATTGAAAGAGACAACAATAATGTTCTGTATGTATTTCATGGTAAAATGAAAAGAAGAAATACATGATTTCTGTCTCTTAGTATTAATATAATACCCACAAAATTACATAGTCAAGTTTTCTTTTATGGGAACTTATGACCCACAAAGTCACTGCAGACATTCAGTTACTGAGTGCTAACCTGCTTCTCCCTGGGAAATGCAGAGTCAGTTCCTGCTGGTCTCTGGTCACATGTGTCACATGGAAGCGTGGGTCATAGAGGTCCTTATAAACTATGCAGATCCATGTAATTTCACAACCACCTGGTCCACCTACCTCTTCTTATGCAGGACTTGCAAGGAATTAGAAAGTCTTTCCACATACTTCCTGTCTAGTGGAGGCACTGAACCCCCAAGCTCAACTTTCTCATCCTGATGTGTGAGAGCAGCAACTCTAGCCAGGAAAGATTCCTGCTCATCCTGAGCTCAGTGTCTTGCATAGTTCAGCCTCTTCTTAAAAAGTCCTGTTAGC
The DNA here is from genome assembly GCA_020740815.1 of Sciurus niger. Lineage (NCBI taxonomy): Eukaryota > Metazoa > Chordata > Mammalia > Rodentia > Sciuridae > Sciurus > Sciurus niger. The sequence continues at coordinate 1,075 of JAHUXG010005209.1, read as the reverse complement.
AGCATTTTTTTAAAAAAAAATTATTGCAGGAATCCAAGAATCTAGACACACCATGTATCTACAGGGTCACCAAACCCAATTGGGGTTTGTCAACACTTTCCAGAGCACCCTCAGGCTCAGAGCAGTCGATTCTCACCCTCTTCCTATAGACATCAAATTTTTATTTCATTAACCTTGAAATCATGACCAACATGATATGAGGTGTCCCCCAAAAGCTCACATGTGAGACAATGCAGGATGATTCAGAGGAGAAATGATTGGGGTAAGGCCTTAACCCAATCAGTGAATTAATCCCTGATAGATAAATGAAGTTGTAGGGTGTGGCTGCAGGAGAAGGGAATTGGTCATGACTATGGGGTATATATTTTGTGTCTGGAGTGCTTCCTGATGATGTGAGCTGCTTCCCTACTTCCACTTTCCACCATGATGTTCTGCTTCACCTCAGGCCCTGAGGAATGGAACTGGCCTCCTATGGACTAAAACCCCCAAAACCATCGGACATCAAATACACTATTCCTCCTCCATAATTGTGCTGGTCACGTTGTTTAGTTGTAGCACCTTAAAAGCTGTATAAAAGAAATTGTTACCCTTAATTGGGTGGTTGCTGTGACTAACGTGACGATGTGTTTCAGAAGATTTTGGAGCTGCTTGGAATTGGTGGGAGGAATTTTCAGATATATAACAGTGCAATATGGAAATGTTTTAGAATGTTGAAAGCAGAGATTAATGGGCAATTCTGGTGGGAGCTCAGAAGACCACCATGATGATAGGACCGTGATCAGTGAAGACCTGACTCAAGAAAGTTCAGAAAAGTAGGACTCCATGGGAATGTGGAGTAGAGGCCACTCCTGTTATGTTCTGGCTGAGAAATTGTACGAACTTTGCCTGTGCCTGAGAGTTTATGTGAGGCTGATTTTAAAAGTGATATACCAGGGTCCAGCCCTAGCTGAGATTGTAGTGGTCTCAGGTGAAGTAGTAGGCATTGGCGCGGTGGAGAACAAAGCAACACAGACTCAACGAATGGATGCTAAGTTCTTAATATTATTTTTCCCAGCCAGCTTTTTATACATTAAAA